>CM041779.1:44829506-44928002 GCA_023374045.1 Limonium bicolor | reverse complement strand
GTTTGATTTGGACAAGTGAGCTAGATTTAGCAAGTGGTCAAAGTTGGAACTTCCATGGTGGTAGTAGTATTACCGAGAGAGAACAAGGAAGAAGGAAGAAGAGAGGTGGGAAACGTGTGAATGAAGGAAAGAAATGAGAGTGAAGATAGGATTTGCTTTAAGGAGATATTTATGCTTATAAAGTAAAAAGGTAAGTTAATTAGTTTTCTTTACTTACTTATAATTATCAACTAAGGAGTGGTGAGTCACACACTTAGAAAACCGGCCCCCTTTATTAGTATGAGGGCATTTAGTCTTTGTTTGTCAATTTAATACTTAATACAACATATGTTATAAACTAGCTTATAAAAAGTACTATTCACCTAAACAAGGCACTTAGAAGTGAAATTTTTGATTTCCCACTAATATAGCCACCCAAATGTGATACTATATAGTACACATATATATTTAAGAGTAATGATGGACATTTAGCCATTCAAAACTCATTTACAAGACAATTTTTCAAAAACGTGCTTTAAGACTTCTTAAAGCACATTTTGTGTTTTAACTTGTTTTCAAGCTTGGTTTCTTTGGTAATTGGTTTAATAAGTTCATTAGTATATAAATGAGGTCTTGGTAAGCTCATTAGGTCTTACTCAAGTTATCCCAAGCTTAGAGCACATTTTAGCTCTTATTGACTTTAAAGCACATTTGTGTTTCCTTTTGTTTAAATTTGTTTACTAAGGTTTCTAAGACTCTTTTTAGTCTTATTACACCCTATTTAGGTGTTTAAACAACATAACTAGGTTTGGGGTATTTCAATCTACCCCCCTTAAAAGAACTTTGTCCCCAAAGTTCATACTTCCACATAACTTAAACATTAGAACATGAGAACACATATCAACAACACTTCTATATCACATTAACAAACATCTTACATCATATCGGACACATGGTCCAAACAACAAAACATCACAAATCATTCAGACTCAGCGGTCTGTAACATTAACAACATGACAACACAACACAGACAATGTATACAAATACATGTCATACACATAACCGAAACGGCTCTACCCCCCTTAAATAGGGGTACGCCCCGTACCCTATACATACAAACACTAAGAAGTAAACAACGACGGGTACTTCGCCTTCATCTTATCTTCCAGCTCCCAAGTGGCCTCCTCAACGTCCTGGTTAGACCAGAGAACCTTCACCAGTCTCACGACTTATGGCGAGTGTCTCGAGTCTTAGTGTCCAGAATCCGTACCGGAGTCTCCACTGATCGCATGGTCGGCTCTAAAGTTAGCCTTTCAGGCTGAAGCACATGAGACGGATGAGACATATACTTCTTCAACTGGGACACATGAAATACATCATGTACCTTGCCCAGCTCGGCGGGTAAATCAAGTCTATAAGCTACCGGGCCGATCCGCTCCGTCACAACATAAGGACCCACATACTTCGGGCTCAACTTGCCCTTCTGGCCAAAAAAAACTACTCCCTTCATGGGGGATACTCTCAAAAATACCTGATCGCCCACGGCGAACTCCAGGTCACGTCGGCGCACATCTGCGTACGACTTCTGTCTATCCTGAGCTGCTTTCATATTATCCCTGATCTGGCGAACTTCTGCCTGAACTTGCTCAAGATACTCTGGTCCTATAATGACCGTCTCACTCGACTCATCCCAGCATAATGGCGTGCGGCATGGTCTACCGTACAATGCCTGGAAGGGAGACATCTTGATCGATGCATGATAACTGTTGTTGTAGCTAAACTCGATCAGATGTAACTTATCAATCCAGCTGGTCTGAAAGTCAAGTGCACATGCACGTAGCATATCCTCAAGTGTCTGTATGGTGCGCTCACTCTGACCATCGGTCTGTGGGTGAAACGCCGTGCTCATTTCAGTTCAGTACCAAGTGCCTCTCGTGTAGACTTCCAATATCTGGATAAGAATCTGGTATCTCTGTCGGATACAATCGTCTTTGGTACCCCATGATGTCTTACAATTTCTTTATCAAAACAGTTCTGCCAATCTTGCCACTTTCCAGGTGTCCTTCATCGGAATGAATCGAGACACCTTGGTCAGTCGGTCAACTACCACCCAAATCATATTCAGACCTCCCCTTGTAGGCGGAAGCCCTACTACGAAGTCCATAGATATGTCATGGAACTTCCACTCCGGCACTGGCATTGGCTGCACCATACCACCAGGCCGTCGGTGCTCAAACTTGACCTTCTGACAAGTGAGACACCTCAACACATAGTCATTCACATCCTTTTTCATTCCAGCCCACCAGAAATATCTTTTCATACCTTTATACATCTTTGAAGCTCCGGGGTGAATCGAAGTAGTAGAACAGTGGGATTCACTCAATATGCGCTCCTTCAGCTCAGCGCTACTCCTGGGTATACACAATCTGCCATTAAGCCTAATCAGGTCATCATCGTGGAGTCTAAGATACTTCTGACCCTATGTGATCAGTGTTCTATCAGCTATGACTCGATCCATCTTCTGAGATCCAGTCATCCAGCACTCCGCACCTTCAACCAAGCCAGTATGAGAGACTAGCGAATGGAGAGAGTGTGCTCGGCGACTCAATGCGTCAGCTACCACATTTGCCTTACCCTCTTTGTACTGTAAATTGATGTCATAATCATTCAGAAATTCAACCCACCTTCTCTGCCTCATGTTCAACTCTTTCTGAGTGAACAAGTACTTTAAACTCTTGTGGTCAGAATAGATCGTCACACTTACCCCATACAAGTGATGTCGCCATATCTTCAGTGCGAAGACAATGGCCCCCAACTCTAAGTCGTGGGTAGGGTAGTTCTCCTCATGCTTCTTCAGCTGTCGGGAGGCGTAAGCTACGACCTTCCCGTGTTGCATCAACACACAACCCATACCCCTGCCTGATGCGTCGCAATAGACCTCAAAACCATCTGGACCGTCTGGTAATGTCAGAACCGGTGCAGATGTCAGAGCATCCTTGAGACTCGCGAAAGCCCTCTCACAGTCGACTGTCCACTCGAATGGTGCATCCTTTTCATCAAGGAAGTCATCGGCTTCGAGACACTGGAGAAGTCCTTCACAAATCTCCTATAGTAACCTGCCAGACCGAGGAAGCTCCTGATATCGGTAACTGTCTTCGGCCTAGGCCAGGTGCGCACTGCATCTATCTTTGCCGGATCAACAGCGATCCCGGCCTCAGAAATCACATGTCCAAGGAATGATACTTGGTTCAACCAAAATTCACACTTAGAAAATTAGCATACAGCTGATTCTTTCTCAACGTTTGCAATACATCTCTCAGGTGGCTTTCATGCTCACCTCTCGATTTCGAATACACAAGTATGTCATCGATGAAGACTACCACTGATTTGTCCAACTGATCTTGGAACAAACGGTTCATTAAGTCCATGAACTTTGCTGGTGCATTTGACAAGCCAAACGGCATAACGGTGAACTCATAGTGCCCATACCTAGTTCTGAAAGCTGTCTTTTCGATATCACTGTCACGGATGGCAATCTGGTGATATCCGGAACGTAGGTCTATCTTGGAGAATACTGATGCTCCCCTAAGCTGATCAAATAGATCGTCGATGCGTGGTAAAGGGGTAACGGTTCTTCACCGTAACAGCATTCAGCTCCCGATAATCAATACATAGGCGGAGGCTACCGTCCTTCTTCTTCACGAAGAGGACCGGCGCTCCCCATGGTGACACACTAGGGCGGATAAAGCCCTTGTCGAGTAGGTCTCTCAGCTGCTCCTTGAGCTCTGTCATCTCTGCTGGAGCCATACGGTAAGGTGCTTTCGCAATGGGTCCGGTGCCCGGAACTAGATCAATCTCAAACTCAACCTCTCGTGCTGGCGGCATGCCCGGCAGTTCCTTAGGAAATACATCAGGAAACTCCGACACTACCGGCACATCTGGGCTAAACTCAGGGTCTCTCTCTATGTCCTGGACATAGCAGAGGTATACATCACTCCCTCGTCGTAACTCGTGATACATAGCCATGGCGGTGATGATCTGAGTCGAAGGCTCCCTGGGCCTCTGGCGGTAAGATATGGTAACCCCAGATGGACTCCGAAGAAGCAGTCGATGCTCGGCACACAGAATTCTGCCCTTGTGCCGCTCCAACCAGTTCATCCCGACAATCACATCAAACCCTAGTCCGTCGAACTCTATCAAGTCGATCGGAAACTCTTCACCCCTGATTTGAACAATAGCACCTCGGTAGTAGCGGGTACATCGGATCCGCTCTTTCGACGGGAGAGTAACCACGAAGTCTGGCATCTCTTCACCATCTAACCCCAGCCTCTTCGCAAATGATAGCGAAATGAATGTGTGTGAGGCTCCAGAGTCGAACAAGATCGATGCATCCACGCCATTCACTGGAAAGGTACCGGTGAGGATCGTGCCGCTCTTGCCGGCTTCTGCCTTATTGCAGACACTTAGTATACCTCCCGTTCCGAGTGCACAGCCTAATTCATTGGCAAACTAATAAGTATTGGGTAACAACACGGTTTATATGATTCAAACAACTCCACTTTATTCATTAACACACTCCTTTTTACAACATTCATTGGCTTATACTGTCGCCATGATTCACACTTACAACATCCTTAATACATACTGTTTATCACATAATTATACAAGGCTTAAAATGTCTGAAGGTCAGGTTCAAACGTCCGGGTTCATGTGTGTGGCATTGATCACTGCCGACGGTGCGGTATTCAGTTTGATCTTTCTGATGCCATGGTATAGCATCCTTGATTGCCCACCCATGATTAGTACATCTCCGATTTCAGCATAGCTTCTTTCGAGGTCAGCACGCTTCTGCTCGCCATACACAAACACTGCGGGTATCACCAATGGACCAAGACACCACGGGTACTCCCTTACTTAGAGACTCGGGTGACTCGTCCTTGTCTTGGTGTATACCTAACCGTCCACCTTTCTGGTAGAAGTTTACAATGCATAAATCTGCTTTTACACTTGGAATTGAATCCGCTTCAACTTGTTGAGCAATTCCCACGGCGTGGTTAACGACCGCATGGAACTCCTCTGGTATACTTGATACTGTTGCTCCATCTTCAGCTCGAACTTCTTGATATGACTTGGTGTAAGGGTTCCAGTCCTTACCCATGCACATCATCTTCAATTGCATCCTTGCTCCGTTCGGGTATTCGGGTGTGTAAAACCCTCCTGGTTTTGCTCCAAGTTCGTCGCATCGTCTGATGATAGGATTTGTGCCTCCGGTGTCAGGTATCCATTTAAGAGTATCATACCTGGCTGGATAACCTGACATTGCTCCAACGGAAAGTCGGTGATGTTGATGGTGGTTTCTTCAGGGTTTGGTGTGGGTGGGATTGGATAACATATATTGAAAGTTCCTTTAAGTTTAGAGTACTCTAATTAGGTAAATCTCACACTATACTTTATTATTCACTCACATGTTGTTTATTTAAACTCACTCACACACATGCATGAAATGCGGTATGCAGACACTTATTACATTCAACAGTTTAGGCGGTACCTGGTCTAGAAGAGGGCCCTGGCGCCTCAGACCGGTCCACCACATTCAGGGTGGCCTTGTTGGACCCCGACCCCTTCCCTTCTGGGACTCGTGTACCTCTGATCTGGGGGTGGCTGGTTCGCCGTCTTCTGGCCATCGGTGGTCGCAGTGGCCTTACCCTTCCATTGCCCCTTGGGCCTGAAGTTCCTACTGTTCGGGTTCTGCCAGCATTCATGGTCGCGGTGACCCATCTTCTTACAGTACCGGCACTGAACATCATTACCCTTGCAGTCCTTGCCGGGGTGGTCTCCGTTGCACCACTTGCAGTAATAGTGGCGCTCCGGTCCAGAGCCCGTGCTAGCTGCTATCACAATACACCATTAATACTTGTTTCACAACTTATTAACATATACTCTAACTTATCACACAGGATTAGACAATTACCCTTAGGTGGGTAAGAACGTAGGGGCTTGGCCGCATACGCATAGGTGAGCTGCAGAGGCTCCTCAGCAGTGGTGGTCTGGGTCTGGCCCTTGCCACCTTGTTGCTGTCCTTTCTGGGACTGGGGGTATGATTTCTTCTTCTTCCCTCCCCACTGCCCTTGCGTGCCTTGGCCCTCGTTCTGAGCCTTGCGCTTGAGCGCACTCTCCTCGTCCCTCAGACGGACGGTGATCTCCACAATAGCAGCGGCATGATAGCACTCCTATATTTAGGGTGTCAGTTATGCCCCGCCAAATAAAATCACAACACATTCACATCGTACACACTTATTCACATTACACTGTAAGTTCCTTTACCTGCAAGGTGGTATATCCAGTAGGCCCCATGCCGTAGCGTAGGCGATAGTTCAGTCCGTTGTAGAAACGGTTCACAAGGATCCGGTCTGAGTAACCCAGATCCGGTAGCAGGTGGATAAGTCCGATGAAGGCTGAGTAGTACTCATCTACCGTCATCTTATCCCCTTGTCTCAGGTGTCCAACTCCAGGCGCTTGGCCTCTTGCACATGTATAGGGTAGTATTTGGCTCGCAGCAGAGCCGTGTACTCCCTCCACTGAAACGTCGGATCAGCAACTCTACCCTCGCGCACAAGCTTCCACCAGTTTTGTGCCGAGCCTTTCAAGTAGTAAGCAGCAAGTCGTACCTTGACCTGCTGGGTGGTGTAGGGTTCGAAGGCGGTCTCCATCTCGGAGATGTATGCCTCGAGCTTACGGGGATCGGTCTCCCCACTGAATGAGGGCGGCCTCAGATCAGCCAACGCCTTGACCCAATTGGTCTCTCGTGGCGGTGGTGGTGGTGGCTGAACTCCGGGGTTGCCCTTGCTGTATAGCAGCAACTAAATCGGGTACCAGCTGAGCTACGGCGGCTGCAACTGCCTCAGCCATGGTCTGTGCCGTAGTATCATCCCCTGGTCACCCATACTTCCAGTACCGCGCCCGCGGCCTCTACCTCGTGGTCTACCTGCCATCTGTATTTATATGAACATCTCATTAGCATTATGCTTGCACACTTATCGGTCCAACGATTGTAACGCTTCCCGATAATAAGGTATCTCCACACTTAGTTAGTGGTCAACCTTTCCAAATATGTTCACTTAGGTATCTGTAGTTAGGTTTCCTAACTCGGTATATCCCTAAGCTCGGTATTCTAGTCATCAGAGCGATACTTCGCTCTGATACCACTTTTTGTAACACCCCTACTACGCACATAACTATACTTGGAATCGCAGCGGAAAATAAACAACTAAACGGTAACTAAACGATTGGTGCTACAATGCCGTCAACCACCCACGTGGCTAACAAGGCTGAATAAATACAAATGTACCGGTCTGATGATCAGACTCCGAGCATAGAACTAACAACCATATATATATACACCAACATAATACCGAGTGTTACAAAATCCTTCACGTATACCATCACTGTAATCCATCATAACAAGTATATAATACGCCACGGGAGCACAGGCGCATCCCGGGCAAACATCCAAAAGTACTCCAAAAGTAAACTACTCTCTAGGATCTAGAGCCACTCTGCCTCTTCGATCCTCATCCTGCAATAAAAATATGGAGCCCCGAGGGGGTCAGCACCTTTGCTGGTATGGCTAACGCGCAGCCCATCGCTACCGGGATAACGCGCAACCAATTGTCATGATGACATGATATTTATTTTAAAACACACAACACATACATATATAACATAACACATGTATTGTACCACTCCTAACACACACATCACAAACATACAATTCCTTTAGGAAAGAGAACCAACACAGTTAGTCCCCATTGAGAGCCTAGAGAATGTTGCCACGCTCATACGTTAGCTCGTTACATAACTCGTTACCGTCCGGTTAGATTGAACGGTTAACTTAACACAGGTGTCTCGGATATAGTGATCCAAGCACACCGAAAACAAAACACATAGTATGCCCCTGGCCCGACGTGAGTCAGTAAAATAGCCTTGGTTAAGCTAAAGGGAAGGTTAGAAACCAAATTGGAAACTTAACCATAACATACAGAGAGAATCGAACCGGTTATGACATCGACTCCCATACTCACACGCGTGGCCGGAACAGACCGGACTCCTCACTTCCCCCGTTAGCCTTGTTAATATTCATCATTGAACACAACACACAATTCACAATCATAGGTCAAGTCTTGTTAGACCCACACAAGGGAGAGAGAGTCACACTTAACAACATAATAATATTTAACAACTGTAAACTCTTTACATGTTTAATCTTACAAAGTCATAACACACAGAAAAACAAACAACACACAAGCCGTGTAACCGGTAGGCAACAGACTGCAAGAAACCATACCATGTCCTTGCCTCGACTGGTTTCCACCTTGGAAGAATCCTAAACACATTAGTAACGTCGGTTAATTAACGCACTAGTCCATTGTTAACATTATCTACTCATCACTACTAGTTTAGTTTTATTTCACTTGTTACAATTTTCATCCTTATAATTGCCTTTAAAACTCACCTAACATGTCTTGCTAACCTCATAATATCATTACTAACCAACTACTATTTTTAGATAACAATTCCCATCTTAAAACAATAATTTTTGGTCCATATAGTGCCCTGTCCGAACTTGTGTCCGAGCTTCCAAGTTCGGACACAAGCCGTGATTTTAGACAGAAAACAGACACATGTCCGACTTGTGTCCGGACTTCGGAAGTTCGGACATGAGTCGAGAAAATCCTAACCAGAAATCCATACGTCCGAACATGTGTCCGGACTTCCCAAGTTCGGACACAGTTCGAGGATAATCCCTAAGAAATAACAGGTGCGTCCGAACTTCCAAATTCGGACGGTAGTTCGGACACTACCTAAAATCCAGAAAACTGTAAGCGTAACAGGGCATGTCCGAGCTTCCAAGTTCGGACGGAAGTTCGGACGTGCCATTATACTCAATTTCTAAGCCTTTAAACACTTAACCAATTTCCTCCAAAGCCTCCAACACTTATAGTGTATCTCCTACCCTAGTTCCCAAGTGATGTTTCATGCCCATACTAACCATTATATCAAGATATTCCTTCCACACAACATCATTACTCAAACATCATTTCTTAACAAACTAAAACTCCTTAAGTCATTCTTGAAATCCCTTTTCCTAAGCTTACACTTCCTCCTTATTTTACCAAAGTTAGCCTAAGCCTTCATCTAAGTCCAAAATGACTTTGGTACATACTAAAACCTCAAGATCATGCCTAAGTCCTTATTACACTCTAGAACACTTCTAGTTCATCAAAATTCCTTTACAACATCTTGAACTCCTTATGCATTTTCTAAATTTCGACATAGTTTCTCCTAGCATTTGTTACACCTTAGCACATTATTTTCATCATTAATCATCCTAGAACACTAAGAACACCAAGAACACTTTCTTACACAACTTCACCAAATTCACACTACATCACAATATAGTGCATAACTTAAATTGCATGGCACTTAGGCCCTTAAAATGCATTGGCTCTTAGGCCCTTAAAGTGCTTAAATCATAAACACTGAATTTCCACATATATATGCCTTTAACCTGCGATTACATACAACAAGACATATGTTATTTTACTAGTCTCCTTGAGAACATTTACTAGGTCATTTACCATGTGCTCTTTAGGTAGTTTTAATAAGCAATTATAGCTCATTTCTCCTAAGGCATTAAACAACATTAAGTTAGTAGATTTACCTCTTTTCCACCACACTTCCTTCTTGTTTCCTTACAAAACCGTATGGTATTTTGATTCCTTGTCAGTTCTAAACAATATACAAACATTAAAATGAGTATTCAAGCTATAAGCTTCATCTCATTGTAAACCCTAATTTGACATTGTTTCAAAAACATTAATGTAGTTGTTTTACCTTGATCTTTGAAGAGAGTTTGAATATATAACAAGAGAGGACTCCACCTAGTCCATGAAGAGTTGAAATGAAGCTAGAACAAGGTCACACAAAGAGCTATATCAATGTGTATTTTCGGTTAAGGTAAGAACATGGAGGAAACATGATTTTTCTTTGAGATTCCTTACCTAGAAGCAAAGAGAGTAATAATATGTCAAAATACAGCTCAAGCTCCTTCAATGGTGGAACACCTTGGCACCGAAATGGAGCCCTTGGAGTTTTGAGAAGATAGGAATGAAGAGTTGATGAGAGGAAGGGATTGGTGGTCTTTGTTTTTGATTTGGACAAGTGAGCTAGATTTAGCAAGTGGTCAAAGTTGGAACTTCCATGGTGGTAGTAGTATTACCGAGAGAGAACAAGAAGAAGGAAGAAGAGAGGTGGGAAACCGTGTGAATGAAGGAAAGAAATGAGAGTGAAGATAGGATTTGCTTTAAGGAGATATTTATGCTTATAAAGTAAAAAGGTAAGTTAATTAGTTTTCTTTACTTACTTATTATTATCAACTAAGGAGTGGTGGTCACACACTTATAAAACCGGCCCCCTTTATTAGTATGAGGGCATTTTAGTCTTTGTTTGTCAATTTAATTACTTAATACAACATATGTTATAAACTAGCTTATAAAAAGTACTATTCACCTAAACAAGGCACTTAGAAGTGAAATTTTTGATTTCCCACTAATATAGCCACCCAAATGTGATACTATATAGTACACATATATATTTAAGAGTAATGATGGACATTTAGCCATTCAAACTCATTTACAAGACAATTTTTCAAAAACGTGCTTTAAGACTTCTTAAAGCACATTTTGTGTTTTAACTTGTTTTCAAGCTTGGTTTTCTTTGGTAATTGGTTTAATAAGTTCATTAGTATATAATGAGGTCTTGGTAAGCTCGTTAGGTCTTACTCAAGTTTATCCCAAGCTTAGAGCACATTTTGGCTCTTATTGACTTTAAAGCACATTTGTGTTTCCTTTTGCTTAAATTTGTTTACTAAGGTTTCTAAGACTCTTTTTAGTCTATTACACCCTATTTAGGTGTTTAAACAACATAACTAGGTTTGGGGTATTTCATGAATTATAAATACCGAAAGTATATGGTTAGTAAGGGTAATATAACCCTTTGGTGAAATTTGGTGATTTTTAGAATTATATAAGAGCATTTATTAAGATATGTGTATAATATATAGTTTTAATGATATTATCAGACTATATGTTTATAAATGGGCAAATGACAATTATAGAATAATATTGGGTCTGTTCGGAATTTACAAAAATATAACCATAGGTTATACCATTTTATAAGTTAAAATTGTTATATTATATGATATATATATATAACATGGTATAAATAATGGGGTGAATTTGTAAATAAAGGAAACTATGGTATATGAAAAAGAATATGGTTTTATATGGTGCCCATGCATCAATGATAAATAGTTTTGCATAAACTATAGGTTATAAATTAAAGGAAATAAAAATATCATATTATATGATATTAGCATATAATATAACATTATAATGATTATGTGGTTGGATTTTGTAATATTCAAGAAAATAAATGCTGTTCGGAAATAATGGGAATTTTAGAACGAAAATTTATAATATGGTTTTCAATGTTATAAAGGTTATAACATTTATAATATAAGAAATATTCATTAAAAGAGAATGAATATATATAAAGATTTACCATAAAAAAATGGTCCCATAATACATGTATATAAATAAATATATTTATTGTGTGGAAAAATATAGTGTGGTTCAATAACCATATATTATCATAATTAAAAAGATATAAGATAAGGAGAGAAGAATTACAAACATTAGATATGGAAATTCTAATGTTAGGAGTATACATGGAAATGAGGATTTATATAATTCAAAGTATTTTTTACATATGAGTTATACCACATTAAACTTGGAAAAACAAACCTTAGGAAAATAAATACTAAGGTGAGATGCATAATAAACGATTAAGATTATACATGCAATATAGTGACAAGCTATATAATATACAAATGTGTATTAAATTACATGCATAGTAAACGTTTAAAGTTAATATACTAATATACTCGACGTAACCACGCATGAAATATGACGTCTTTCCTAATCCCGATTTAAACCGAAAACCCGACAAACGTTTATAGTTAACAACGGGGAATAACCGGGATGATTAGTAACGGTACGGGGTGCCGCAGTGTATTGTTAGTACGAGATGCTGATGCATAGTGTGATGCATATTTATAGATCGTAAGAGGCGTCTCGAGGATCACCAGAGAGATTTACTCAGATATCATACTCCACCGTATACTTTCAGGGTGAACGGTATGTTATTTATATGGCTTGATTTTCTCTGAGGATTTCCTCATTTCAGACATTGTGTGAAAATCTGTGATAAGATTGAATGTGTGCTTGTGTGAATTAATATGCTTGAGTTGTGTATTAATGCTGCTTTATTATTACTGTTGAACGATAACAGTACAGTTCGTATATATGAACATATTATAAAACGAACTAGCGGCAATGATGCTATCTTATATGTGTAATATAAGGAACGTAAGTAAACGTTGTAGCATTAGAAGTTAGTATATTATATATATATATATATATATATATATATATATATATATATATATATATAATATATATATAATATATACTGTACGGAGCAACTGGCCTGCTTACGCCGCTCTCGTATCTAACACACTGAATCCCGAGTTGACATACTCAGGATTGGACTGATGACCTTAGTCTGCTGGTGTAAGAATAGTAAAACGATGCGATGGAATAAATAAGTTTATCAGAGGATGTGGCTCTTGCTGTGAACTGTGATCCATTAACGATACTAGGATACCGTGTGGTAATCGTAAGTATCTGGATAACTTTTTGGACGAACTACGTACTAGTGTCTACGGTAGGACGGAGACGCTTGGAGATGCACTACTGCCGTGGGGAGTGACCATGTAAATAGACTGGGTGTTTAGAGAGTGACTGAATTCTAACGAGACGTTGTGGTAGATCAGACTGAATAATTTTGGATTGCTATTCTAGCCGTGTATTATAGTGTCGAACATTGTTATGGGGTGTTGTGTTCAAGTGGTATAGTGTAATTATGTATGTTGGTATATGCTCGTTGGATTATGTGTGAACGAGCCATTGTGATGTGTGTATATATAGTGTGTTGAAAGGTTGAGTGAGTGTATGTTGGGCTTGACTGTTTTGATCAGACTAGGGTGAGTTTGGTCGAGTGAGTCGAGTTTGTACTCAATTATGAACTTAAGAGTGTGTTTAATGGGAATGGAGTCTCTGTCACGGTTCGGAAGTAACCGTTGAAAGCTTTCAGTGGTTTGTGATTGTTGAAGCCGGGTGGTAGTTTGTTGTTTTGAGTGTGCGCTGATTGCAGTTTTTACATTAAACTATACTTGATGGCTGTAAAGGAACTGCACTCGACCATTCGTGAGGGTCCGATGAACAACATTAACTATGTATGTTTCTCGACCAATTAAGGTCCGGGGCATGACATCATGATAACATCACAGGGGCTTATCCATACCACAACACCATTTTTGCAGGTATGCAGCTTCCGGATCGCAAAGAGAGGGACGCGCTGGGTAGTTTAATTACAGTTGTTTTAATATGCACTGTTGCATTTTGATACGAACCTAGAAACCTTTATAGGATTGGGATACTTAGAATGCTCACTGTGAATGTATTTTATATTGGTTTGGGAAGGTTAGATCTATCTCTTGTTGTCACTGGGGAATTGTTTCGTATTTAAGAATATATCGTAAGCACGTATTACTCGTATGGGCGAGTAAGAACAGTGACACCAGTAGTACAATTGTTGAGATTACCGCTGCGATTATAGTTAAGCAAGATAGTTAGGAGCCGATTAGAGTAGGGTGTTACATAGCTTCCTTTGTGTAAATTTTCTTTCACACTCTCTTGGTTGAAGCTCATGAAGGGGGAATGACATGGTCTTATACATTCAATCGAAATTGCAAATGCTCATTTAGCTCTATTGATCTCATTATTTAATTGTTATACCCATCTTTTTTAAAAATTCAATACATAGGAATTCGATAAAGTATTACTTAATTTTGTGTTGGCTTAAATTATGAGATGAGTTCAAAACTATAATGATCATACCTTTTATTACATGCATGTTTAGATAAAATTTCAATATATTAAGTTCACTTTAGAGTCTTTAAAATTTACACCAAAATATGTATGTGCTCATTAAATTATCTAGCTCAAATATTTTTTGTGTAGGAAAACAATTTTTTTAACACAATTTGGCACTGAAATATAAAAGAGTTGATATTATAAGTTTGAACCCACATTTAGTGCTTTTCCTCATTTTCATTTCCCAACCCTAACTTGTGTTCTCAGGCCTCTAACTCGTGGTGTGTATTTCATGAGAAATTGTTGATTGCCTTCATGTTCTTCTTCATTGTGGTTACAATCGGTGAGAATTTTTTCATTTCCTTGCTAGCTGTAGTGAAGGATGGTTAGACTTGGCAATTTGGGTCACTTAGTTCAAGTTTGATTCGAGTCGGGTCAACTAGATATCTAATATTTGGTTCGATTTGAATCAGGCCGGTAAATATTAGAGGTGACAATTCAGGTCAGTCGATTCGGGTTCGGCTCGGTTCATTTGATTGGGTTGATTTTAAATCGTCCAGTATTCGGTTCGGGTTGGATTAGGTCGGGTGAATTTGGTTTGTTCAGATTGAGTTTGATTTATTGAAATTTCAGGTTGGTTTGGATTTGTATGGGCGACTTTCGGTTTGGTTGACTTACGGTGTGGATGACTTCGGTTTGGGTAACTTTCGGTTCGGGTTAGCCTCTGGGTTACTTCGATAGTTCCGGGTCTTGAGTCAAATTCAGGTTAGTTATTCGGTTAAATTCGGGTCACGGTCCAATTTAGGTTAATTATTTAGTTAAATTTGGTTGACATTAGATAATCAAACAACTTCATAATCACGATATGTACATTTGACTTTAATCAATCTCAATAACTTGTATTGGGGTAGGTTGACACTTCCATAAGTTTAAGTGGTGGCTTAAGTATACAACATCTAGACATCCAATGAATACCCTACTTGTTTATTATGTTCCTTATTTATTTTGTGTTTCTTTACTAATGCATGCTTAAATGATTAATTGCATTCGGGCCTACAAATGATGTTGCTTGTAATTTGATTTCATAAAACTCATAAAATTCTTTCCAATATATTCCAGTGAGGAGCGAGCAACGCAGCGAGGCGCGCACAACAATGAGCAGGCGCAGGGCGTCGTGTGAAGGTACAGGTGCGGGGCGTGTGGCGCGTGGCATCGCCCTGGGCGCTAGGCGTGTGGGACGGCCTAGGGGCAGGCGTGTGGCGATGGCTGGGGGCAGGGCAGGCAGCGTCAACTCGGGCGCATGGCGTGTAACGATGACCCAGGCGCGTGGTGCATGGCTCGCAGCAATGACCTGACCCGCGGGGTGTGCATTGACTTGTGCTGGTCCTTAGTCATTTTGTGTATGTGTTGGGAAAATTACAAACATAGTAATTAAACCTAGCTAAAATGGGCAAGTGCACCCATTCGTTGCAATAAAACAAGTGTCGTATCCACAAGGAAATTGGTTTCTAAATCCCAAGCTTCGGTATAATAGTTAAGTGCGAATAAACAGTAAAAATGGGGGTTTAACCAGAGGCAAGCTTGGTTGTTTGTTAATTGAAATGCAATAAACAGTAAAATGTTTGTGTATGGAATGGATGGGGAGAGTACCCTAGGACACGGGAATCACCTAATTCACTCAAAGAACTTCAAAACCATAACTCATCATCTCAGTGCCTATTAGAGTTTAGCTCATGAATCCCCAAATCATGGGAGATCCAATTCTTACCTAAATAATCAAACCCCTTAATTAAAGGAGGTTCAAGTCAGCAAATAGCATTAATCAAGCACTCTTAATCAACAGCCCTAAGCATTTACTTCCAAAATCAAGAAAGCAAAAGTTAGGGTTTACTCCCTTCTTGGTCTAGTTCCAAACTCAAGCTCGAATATTGAATGGAACCACCATAAATGCAATAAGAGATCAATTTAGTGGCATTAATTGATATTGAAGGAAATAAAACGAGAGTAACAAATGAGTTAGGTTTCTAGCATTCAATGAGTAAAATGGTTCAAACCCTCATCCTGGGATACAAATGGAACTACTCAGCCATAGCTAAAGGAAAAAGCAAGGAGAAGGAAGAATTAGCCATTAGAGGAGCTCCCAAGCTTCAATGGAGGTAGAAATCTTCACTTTCTTCTTCCTCCTTTCTTCTCTTCTTTTCTCCTCTATTCTCTTCTCGCCTCTCTCTCGTCTGTTTAGGGTTGAAGTCGTGTGTGTTGGATGATGAGATAAGAGTCCCCCAAATCAGCTTTTAAAACACAGATTTGGGCAAGTTTTCCGTCCGACGACCGACCCAGACTGGGTCGGTCCCGTGGGTCGGTCGGTCTCTGAAGAAGAAGCACGTGAGTCATTTTAAGTATGACCGACCCACGTCCGACCCAGGCTTATGGGTCGGTCGATTCCAGTAGCTTGGGCATCCGGAAAAACCAATTCGACCGACCCAGAGTGGATCGGTCCTGCTCCAGAGATTTGCTCTAACTTGCGCTGGGCCCAGAATCTTCATTATGGCTCGGAATTGCTCCCCGTTTACGGCGTTGGAAAGCTTGAGAGATGAGGAATCTGTTGATGTATGCCACTAGCTCAAAGAGAACCTAAAAGTATGCTCAAAATGAGCTTTTACCTATCAAGAGATCAAACTCTATAAGTTCACTATAAATCACTAAAAACACTCTATTAAGTGGTGAAACAAGTTATGCATCCAATAGAATGAAGGTGAATGAAGCTCTTAAAATAGCATTTTTCACCACTTATCAACTCCCCCACACTTATCTATTTGCTTGTCCTCAAGCAAAATTATCTAGGAACCCTAGCAAGAAGGAACATTTATAGCAAGCAAGTATTTAGATGAATTCTTGAACTTAGGTGAGCAAAATTGTGAAAAATCTCAAGAGGAGTACAACCAACCTTCTCATGGTGACATGAGTGTGCTTAGGGTAAATAAAAATATAGAGCTTCGGGGTATGATCTAGAGTGTTTCCAAGTGCTTAAAGATCTTTGGACTTGGAGAACTTTTACCATGGCCAACTTCTCTCTCAAGAATGGGTATTGAGGAAAAACAAAAGGAAAAATAGATTTGCATTTGATTTTCTTTTGCAACAAGAGATGAGAAGAATTAATTTGGAATTGTGCCTTTGGCATTTTGCCTTGCTTTACGGAACACTCAACTCTCATTTGTTGGGTACCGATGGTGCCTCTCAAGTCCTTTTAAAAATTTCCACGAGGAAACACCCCTTAGCAATCCCTAGATGAGAAGATTAGAAAGGACCCCTAAGCAATAAAAATTCACCAAGAAAGGGATTTATGGAAGCACCACAATAATTGCTCCTCAAGAGGGAAAGTTCAAAGCATTCATGGAAAGACTTGCTTACAACAAATGGAACTTCTTCATGGCAGCAATAGATATGTATAAGGAGATGGAGAAGTGCATCAAAAAGAAAAGGTTGTTTCCCCCACACTTGAGGAGGACAATGTCCGCATTGGTCAAAGCTAAACCCAAAGGGAAACAAACATAAGACCTTTTCGAAGCACGAAACATAGAGTACATAAAGTTGTAAAGCATCATGTAAGTATGTAGCGAACTAGTACTCCCTGATAAGACGTGTGAAAGGGTTCCCCCACACTTGAGAGTATAAGGTCCACCACCACCAAGCACCCCACGAAGTCGGCGTTGAGCGCTACCTCCGACGGGAACAGTCGGAGACCCAGGAAAGTTTGCAAGAGTGCCTCTTGCATGTGTCGTACTCTGCCTTGAAGGGTGCTTGCATGCAGTGTGTATGTTTCTACAAAACATAGACAAAAATAAACGATGCGCAACAGGATTCTAAGGAATACGCTAATAGCCCATGGTTAGATATAAAAGGAGACTCATCGATGAGTCTAATAGCATAATATCCAGAAGGGTTGCATACAACATAACAGTTAAATGAACAAGAAAGTACGAGAGAAGTAATTTGGAAAAGAAGTCTCAAGAACATAAACAGAACAATTCTCCAAATGCAACATAACAGTGTTTTAAACTACAAGACTCGGGTAGTGGACATCAAGAACTGGCTACTGAGGTGGGGGAGCATCAGGTCGGAACTCGGCTCGCATGCGCTGCATCCTGGCCTCCATCTCTGCCTGCATCTGGCATTGATAAGCGGCCATGCGCTCCTCGAACTCCTGCCGAGTGATAATGTCTGCGGTGGCGGGGGCAGAGCAAGGAGGGGGCGTTGGAGGCTGCTGCTCCAGAGGAGGAGGAACCGGCACTCGGCTGATCGTCGTCTACAAGTCCCTTCACCCAAGTCGTCCCGTCCTCAAGAGAAGCCCATCCTCTGCATGGCGTAGCCATGAATGTAGTCCATGGGCTCGGACACAGGCTCGCTAGCAGCCGATACGCCCTGGTGGACAATCTGGCTGTGCAGGAAATGGGGGAAACCCAGATGGTGAGAGCTCTTCTGCTTCACGATGTGCTGCAGGTGGCGAAACATCATCCCGGAGAGAGAGAGAGAGAGAGAGAGAGAGAGAGAGAGAGAGGTCTGGGTCCGGGGCTACCATGTAATCCATCATATAGCAATCCATCGAGTTAAAGTCTTTGCTATTCTGTGGGAGGATGTTGTGGCGAAGAAGCGCGAGCATGACCCTCCTCACTGGGTCAGTGACCATGTTCAGGGTCATGGTGACCCGAACCTTTGTCCCAGCCCGATTCTTCTTTCTGCGCTAGACAGGGAGGATGCTTAAGTAGTGCCTCCAGTGAGCGCCAAGATCGCCGACGGAGATGTAGGTGGTGTACTGGAGATCCTCAATCGGGAGTCGGAAGTATCGTAGAAAGGTCTCCGTGGTGACTCAGATGCGCCGGCCCTTGACATGGGAGATAACTGTAGTGGTCCCGTACTCCATCTCGATTGGCGTAGAATTCTTTCACCAACCGAGGGCAGTATTGGCCGCCCATGTTCAGGACACACCCCCACCCGGTGCGGTCCATCACCTCCTGAAGGCTGAGGTCTGAAATGAGTTCGGGGTCGACCGTGCGCTCTCGCACAAATTCCCGAACGCGAGGGTGGTTGTACCATCTCTGGCCTCCCTCGCTGATAAAGTGGCCGTCGAGAAGGCCCGAGGGTGACTGGGAGGCACAGGGGGGAGCTCAATCGCCTGAGACGAACTGGCGCCACTCTTGCGCTTGGGGTTTCTTTTGGTCGTCCACTCATGGTTCTGAAACATCAAAATCAAACAAAGGAATACACAACCAAAGGAAATAGCAAACAACAGAGATAGAGTTAGATGGAAGGTTAAAATCAGATAAATAAAAGATAAAAGTGCAACGGAAATTAAAATTTTGGACAGAGTCTCCCCCGTTTTTCTACCCTTTCCCGGTTCTAAGAACCTCCACAATATTATACCAAAAGGTCACCAAGAAGGTCACCAAAACCCTCATCAATCAGCGCACCATGACCAAGTTCACTAGCCAATAATGCTTGCTAATCACCAAATTTGATCACTCAAGCCACATCAAAATTTAATCCCAAAAAATGTAGTACCTTTGCCATTAGATATCAACTATCCTCACAAATCATCCAGCAATTTCCGCACCAAGCCAATGGCGTGATTAAACAGAAGCAAAATTGTTGTAGTAAGAACTTAGGAAATTAAGCGCGAATTACATGTCAAAACCACAAATTACTCCATGTAGACTGCACTTGGCAAACAAATCCCGAAGAAGAACAACAATAGACTATCCCACATTCCAAATCATCAAAATGCAGCAAAGAAAATTTTGGCTTATGCCCTGTTTGGTTCGCATGCATTTTTGACCAAGTGTAACTTTCACAAAAAATCACCAAATTAACAATGTAACACTAGAAACACAATACCTTGGGGGGTTTACGGAAAGTATTGAGCAAAAAGTTGGACAAATCGAAGTCAAAATCGGCTAGAACCGAAATTGGGGGAAAATGTTGAAAACTAGGGATTTGGGGAAGGTGGGGGTGTGGGCTTGGGTAGGTGCAGGGAGGGGTGGGTGGTTGTGGGGGCGCGGTGGCGGAGGCGCAGCCGGTGTCGGAGGGGCAGACGCGGCGTCGTGGAGGGGCGGCTGGATGGAACGATGGTGGCGTGAGAGAGAGGGAGGAAAGGTTGGTGGCGCGCGAGGGAGAGAGAACGCAGGGGGGAGTTGGGGTTTCTGGGTTGGGGAAAGGGGAGTCAGAGGTGAGGATGAAGAAGAAGAAGAGAATGGTGTTTAAAAAAACGACATGTTTTTGTTTTTTTTTTCAAAATATTTCACCCGACCGACCCAGTCCGACCCAGAGTTGGGGTTCGGTCCATTCAGAAAGTCTGGTTTCAGAAATTTTAGCCCGACCGACCCAGGTCCGACCCAGGGCTGTGGGTCGGTCCATTCCAGAATCTTGCCTCTGTGAAGAATAAGTCAGACCGACCCACAGTGGGTCGGTCGGAACAAATATTGCCCCAATCCTATTGTTTTGCTCCTCAAAACATTAACAGTCACCATAAGACCATAGAAACCACAAAAACGTGCCAAAACAGCTAAAATAAGCAAACCACACATGCAAAAAGGCTTTACACACATAAATACAATAAAATTTCTTAAAGAGATTGAAAGGAGTTCGGGTTGCCTCCCGGAAAGCGGCCCGTCTTTTTAAGGTCTTTGGCTAGACCATAGTGAGGTTTAGAAGGACCTGGAGGGGGTCTTAAGTAAAGAGCCCGAGCTTCAACCTTTTGAATGTCTCCTCCATGATAATGCTTTAGTCGGGAACCGTTGACCATGAAAGTCCCCCCCTTGACATTCTTCAGCTCATAAGCTCCATAAGGGGTGACCTTTGTGACAGTAAAAGGACCAGCCCAATGAGACTTTAACTTCCCGGGGAATAACTTCAACCTTGAGTTTTAGAGGAGAAACCCGGCCACCTTCGTGAAACTCCCGCTTCATAATCATCTTATCATGCCATTTCTTGGCCTTTTCTTTGTAGATGCGGTTATTTTCGTAGGCTTCCTCCCGAATTTCTTCTAACTCAGTCAATTGGAATCGTCTCTTGTCACCGGCGCTCTTGAGATCATAGTTGAGGGCCTTCACCGCCCAATATGACTTATGCGCTAATTCGACCGGCAAGTGACAAGCCTTCCCATAGACAAGCCGGAACGGGGACATACCGGTTGGGATTTTGTAGGCGGTCCTATATGCCCACAATGCATCATCGAGCTTCATGGACCAATCTTTCTTGAGGAGTTGACTGTCTTTTGGAGGATCCATTTGAGCTCTCTGTTGGTGACCTCAGCTTGGCCATTACATTGAGGGTGATAAGGAAGGGCAACCTTGTGTCTCACTCCATATTTACTCATCAGCGTTTCAAATTGTTTGTTGCAAAAATGAGACCCACCATCACTCAATATGGCTCTCGGTACCCCGAACGGGTGAAAATATTTTTCTTTAGAAACTTGATCACAACTTTGGCGTCATTAGTCGGGGTGCAATTGCTTCAACCCACTTGGTCACATAGTCGACCGCCACAAGAATAAACAAGTTGGAGCAAGAAGATGGGAAGGGGCCCATGAAATCGATACCCCACAAATCAAACGGCTCAACCTCTATCATTATCTTGAGCGGCATCTCATGCTTGTGTGAGGTGTTCCCAAGCCTCTGACATTGGTCACAGGAGGCAACGAACGAGTGGCAGTCCTTATGAAGGGTTTTCCAGAAAAACCCGGCTTGAAGAACCTTGGCCGCTGTTCGTGCCGGACCGTGGTGTCCTCCGGCTTCACCCGAGTGACAATGAATCAAAATATCATGCACTTCACTCATGGGCACACATCTCCAGATCACCCCATCGGCACAAACTTTGAAAAGAAAAGGGTCCTCCCAGAAATACCTCTTGACATCGGGAAGAATTTATTTTGTTGCTGATAGGTCATCTCCGGGGGACCACTCCCCTTGCCAAATAGTTTGCAAAGTCCGCATACCATGGGTCTCCGGTCTCTGCAATCATGAAGATGCTCTCGTCTGGGAAGAATTCGTTGATTGGCACACCATCATCAGGGACCTCCATTCGAGATAGATGATCAGCTACTACATTCTGCATACCCGATTATCCCGGATCTCTATCTCAAATTCTTGCAGAAGCAAAATCCATCGGAGAAGTCTAGGTTTCGCATCACCTTTGTTGAACAAGTACTTCAGTGCTGAGTGGTCTGTGTGCACCCACAACCTTGCTGCCCAAGAGGTAGGATCGGAATTTGTCGAGGGCGAAAACCACAGTCAACAGCTCATTTTCGGTGGTGGCGTAATTCTTTTGAGCATCATTGAGAGTTCTACTAGCGTAGTAGATACTCCTTAATATTTTTCCTTCTTCTGACAAAGGACCGCCCCCACCGTATAGTCGCTGGCGTCGCACATGATCTCAAATGGTAAACTCCAATCGGGGAAACCACGATAGGCGCAGATATAAGGCACTGTTTGAGAGTGTTGAAGGCATAAAGGCACTCTTTGGTGAATTCAAATTAACATCCTTGGCCAAGAGGTCGCAGAGAGGCTTTGAGATTTTGGAGAAGTCTTTTATGAACCTTTGTGTAGAAACCGGCATGACCCAGGAAGCTTCGAATGTCTTTCACTGATGTTGGAGGAGGTAGCTTTTCAATTACTTCAATTTTTGCCTTGTCTACCTCAATACCTTCTGAAGAGATCTTGTGCCCCAAGACAATTCCTTCTTTTACCATAAAATGCATTTTTCCCAATTGAGCACAAGATTTGTCTCCTCACACCGGATCAAGATAGCGTCGAGGTTGTCCAAGCAAGTGTCGAAGGAGGTGCCGAAGACGAGAAGTCGTCCATAAAGACCTCAATGCTTTTTTCTAGGAAGTCGGAGAAGATTGCCATCATGCATCTCTGAAATGTGGGGGCGTTGCAAAGCCCGAAAGGCATCCGTGTAGGCAAACGTCCCATATGGGCATGTAAATGTCGTCTTCTCCTGGTCCTCAGGAGCTATGAGGATTTGGAGATACCCGAATATCCATCCAGAAAGCAGCAGTAATGTCTTGTCCTGCCAACCTCTCGAGCATTTGATCAATGAAGGGGAGAGGGAAGTGGGTCTTTTCTGGTGGCGGTGTTCAGCTTCCGGTAGTCGATGCGGACTCTCCAACCATTGGTAGTCCTCTGAGACACCAGCTCACCCTTTCGTTGGGGACGACGGTAACACCTCCTTTCTTTGGGACCACTTGCACGGGGCTGACCCATTTGCTGTCGGAGATGGCATAGATAATCCCCGTATCTAAGAGTTTAAGAACTTCCTTTTTGACAACCTCCTTCATATTGGGATTTAATCTCCTCTGAGGTTGGACCAACGGCTTGTAGTCATCTTCCATGAATATCCGGTGGGTGCAGAAATGAGGGATGATCCTTTGATGTCGGCTATAGTCCACCCTGATAGCCCGTTTATGGTTTCGAAGCACCCTCATCAGACTTTCCTTTGTGCACCTGTCAAGGAAGAAGAAATAATAACAGGTAGAACACACGGATCAGTCAAATAAGCATATTTAAGACGAGAGGGTAGAGGTTTCATCTCCAGAGTGGGAGGCTTCTCAACCGAAGGCAACGGCTTCTGAGCAACTCGTTCCAATGGTTCGGGTGGTGGATAACGTGGTCTATAGCCAGAAAATCGCTGTTCAACACTGCCACCATTTCAATCATTTCTGGGTGGAATTCCTGTTCAAAACAAGCCCTCAAACAAAGCTAATTCAAGGGCATCAGATTTAACAAGAGAGAGAGTGATCCTGCACAATTGAATCTATAACATCTATAGCAAAATAGCCTCGCCTGTGACGGTCTCTTCACTACTTTAGACATGTCAAATTCTAATTTTTCATCATGAAGTCGTAGAGAATTATTTTGCCTTTCCCACATCTATAAGGGCCCTAGCAGTTCTCATGAAAGGTCTGCCCAAAATTAGTGGCACTCTCTGGTCTTCTTCCATATCTATCACAATGAAATCAGCTGGGAAAACAAATGTACCAACAGTTACTACCAAGTCCTTACCTTCCCTTTAGGGACAACCAAAGATCTATCCGCTAATTGCAATTGAATGGGAGTGGGAGTGCATTTACAATTCCAAGCTTATTAAAAGTTGAGAGAGGCATAAGATTTATACTAGCACCTAAATCACATAACCCACTACCGCAGTCAATTTCACCAATAAAGCAAGGAACGATAGGTAAACCGGATCTCCAAGCTTTGGAGGTAGGCTTCTTTGTAGAACCGCTGAAACTTCTTCGGTGAGGTGAACGGTTTCCGCTTCCTCCAGCGATCTCTTGTTTGCTATGATGTCCTTCATGAACTTAGCATAGATCGGCATCTGTTTCAAAACATCAGAAAAGGGAATGTTAATTTCTTGAAGATGCTTAGAAACTTCCCAAATTGTTCATCCAAATTTTCTTTTTGAGTCTATTGGGAAAAGGAAGAGAGGGAAGATGTTTTGCAAGAGTAGTAGTAGAAGAAGGTTCAGGAGACCCCTTCTCCATGGAAACTTCCTTAGATGGAGGTGCTGGTTCCTCAACAATCTCTTGCTCTTCTTCTTGAGCTTCATCTTCTTGGGACTCCATGTCCTCATGTGAGCATGACGGATCAAGGGGTCTCCCACTCCTTAGTGTTACCGCTTTGCTTGCTCTCTTGGATTGGGCTTCGCTTGACTTGGAAGAACACCCGGTGTCTTTGAGCAAGTTGTTGGGAGATGTTTCAAGTTGGGCTTCAACCCTTTTGTTGGTGGCGTCTTGGCTTGCTTTAAAAACATCCAAATCATCCGCTTTAGTGTGCATAGACGAGACAAGATTTTTCATCATGTCTCTTAGCTCGGCATTGGCATCCGTGGATGGAGGAGGAGGTTGATGGTTGGTGTTGTTGTTGTTGAATGCCCGGAGGTGCTCCTTGTGGTCGGTAACCCATTTGTGGGTTGGACATTTGAGACGACCCTTGTGACCGGTAGCCCGTGGGATTGTTGGAAGCATTGCTAGCTCCCTTGGGTTTGGTCATTATTTCTCCATGAGAAGTTTGGATGGTTCCTCCATAGGGCGTTTTGTTGGTTGTCGTTGTATCCGGGGCGGTTGCCTACAAAGTTTACATCCTCATGTGGATTGGCATAAACCTTGCCTTCGCAAAAGTGGGTCTCATGAGGACCCGCACAAATTGCACACCCCTCTTGGATTGAAGTAGAAGCAAATGGAGAGGGTGATGATGAAGAAGCTATAGACTTTGTTGTTTCTTTTTGTGCTATAGCTAGCTTCTCCACCATCTTGGTGAGTGAAGATAGTTGAGCGGAAAGGTGGTCGGTGGGCTCAACATGTAAGAGACCAGCTGCTCTTGGTGCTCTCCCCTTTGGCCTAGACCATTGCCTTATGTTACTAGTCATCACCTCTAGGAGTTCCATCCCCTCTTGAGGTGACTTAGTCATAAAGCTTCCTTCAGCTGAGGAGTTCACAAGTAGTCTATTCAAGTCGTCGAGACCGTTGAAAAATGATAGACATAGTGATTGGTCGTCCAAACCGTGGTGGGAACAATTCATCAACATGTCCTTGAATCTATCCCATGCATCGTATAACGTCTCTCCCAACTCTTAGCAAAAGGTATTGATCTCTCCAATTAATTGCCTCGTTCTATTGGTGGGGTAATACTTGGCAAGAAATTTGAGCCATTTGTGCCCAAGTATGGATTGATTTTGACGGTAAGCTCCCTATACCATCTTGATGCAGCGGGACAGTGAGTGAGGGAAGAGCTGCAGGCGTATCCTCTCACCAACGTTTCCAGCTTTACCAAATGAGTTGCAAAAGTCAAGGAATTGACTTAGGTGGTTGGGAGCTTCATCGGGATTTGCTCCACTGAATTTTCCTAAGTCCCAGACAGCAGTGATGTAGTGGGTCTTGAATACCCATTGTCCTGCCTCTTGAGGCGTCAACTCCGGTAGGACTATGGCCGAAGGTCTCCCTTCGGTGTGTCCGGCTGGTTAGTCTTTGAGAGCCATTTGTTGTTGGTTCCCGTTGTCTTCAATCACCAGTGGGTCTAGATCAGCCATGATTGATTTTTTCACAGTTCGGATGGCTCTCAACAGTGAACGCTCGAGCTCGGGTCTCGGACTAACAAGTGGAGATCCTTGGCTCGAGTGTTTGGCATACACCGTGAAAAACAGAAGGTACCTAAACCGTACCAACACCAAATGCTCTTAAGTAGAAGGAAATGTAAAAATATAGACAACAACTAAAAACACAAATACCACAAATGAAATAAAATAGATAACAGTACTAAATGCACAAAAACTAAAGTACCGAACAAGGGAAATTAATAATCAATTTCCCTGGCATCGGCGCCATAAACTTGTTGGGAAAATTACAAACATAGTAATTAAACCTAGCTAAAATGGGCAAGTGCACCAATTCGTTGCAATAAAACAAGTGTCGTATCCACAAGGAAATTGTTTCTAAATCCCAAGCTTCGGTATAATAGTTAAGTGCGAATAAACAGTAAAATGGGGGTTTATCCAGAGGCAAGCTTGGTTGTTTGTTAATTGAAATGCAATAAAAACATTAAATGTTTGTGTATGGAATGGATGGGGAGAGTACCCTAGGACAGCGGGAATCACCTAATTCACTCAAAGAACTTCAAAACCATAACTCATCATCTCAGCGCCTATTAGAGTTTAGCTCATGAATCCCCAAATCATGGGAGATCCAATTCTTACCTAAATAATCAAAACCCCTAATTAAAGAAGGTTCAAGTCAGCAAATAGCATTAAGCAAGCACTCTTAATCAACAGCCCTAAGCATTTACTTCCAAAATCAAGAAAGCAAAAGTTAGGGTTTACTCCCTTCTTGGTCTAGTTCCAAACTCAAGCTCAAATATTGAATGGAACCACCATAAATGCAATAAGAGATCAATTTAGTGCATTAATTGATATTGAAGGAAATAAAACGAGAGTAACAAATGAGTTAGGTTTCTAGCATTCAATGAGAAAAATGGGTTCAAACCCTCATCCTGGGATACAAATGGAACTACTCAGCCATAGCTAAAGGAAAAAGCAAGGAGAAGGAGAATTAGCCATTAGAGGAGCTCCCAAGCTTCAATGGAAGTAGAAATCTTCACTTTCTTCTTCCTCCTTTCTTCTCTTCTTTTCTTCTCTTCTTGTCTCCTCTATTCTCGCCTCTCTCTCGTTTGTTAGGGTTGAAGTCGTGTGTGTTGGATGATGAGATAAGAGTCCCCAAAATCAGCTTTTAAAAATGCAGATCTGGGCAAGTTTTCCGTCCGACCAACCCAGACTGGGTCGGTCCCGTGGGTCGATTGGTCTCCGAAAGAAGAAGGCACGTGAGTCATTTTAAGTATGACCGACCCACGTCCGACCCAGGCTTATGGGTCGGTCGATTCCAGTAGCTTGGGCATCCGGAAAAACCAATCCGACCGACCCAGAGTGGGTCGGTCCTGCTCCAGAGATTTGCTCTAACTTGCACTGGGCCCAGAATCTTCATTATGGCTCGGAATTGCTCCCCGTTTGCGGCGGAAAGCTTGAGAGATGAGGAGGAATCTGTTGATGCATGCCACTAGCTCAAATAGAACCTAAAGTATGCTCAAAATGAGCTTTTACCTATCAAGAGATCAAACTCTATAAGTTCACTATAAATCACTAAAAACACTCCATTAAGTGGTGAAACAAGTTATGCATCCAATAGAATGAAGGTGAATGAAGCTCTTAAAATAGCATTATTTCACCACTTATCAGTACGTGTGTTGCTTTTCATTTTGTCTTATTATTTCATTTTTACTTCTCTAGGCTTGGAAAATGATGTGTACCTAGTATACTGCTATAGTCATTAGGTTTGAGCATTTACTTTTGTTTGAGTAATATCTTTACCTATCTTTTACTTATGTAATTTAATTGTATGTAGCTCGTGTTTGTAATGTTTAGTCTTGATTAGGTGTAATTGTTTCATCATCATTGTGAGCCCCAAGTTTTTTTGAACCTTATCCTACGTTGATTGAGTTGAATAGGAATTGTTCAGGTTATAGGTCCACTTATAACCTAAGCTTAATAACTATGTTATAAAACTATAATTCTTAAAGCTAGGGTTAATTAGCCCACTGGAACCTATTATGAGTCGCCACTTAATTTTAACCTGCGGTAAATTAGGAAAGATTAGAGTTCGGGGGCTTGGTATATAACTTTTCCGGGTTCAAATTACTTTCATTACCCTTGTAAGTTTTTTTTCTTCTATTTATGTCATTAACAACTTATTATAGGTTGATTTAACCCAGTGAGGAAACTTTTGTTTTTTTTTGTCTTTTTGAACATTCTTTATAGAAATTAAAAGTGAGAATTGAAGTTACCCAAGCTAGGGTTTTGGTGCTGAATTAGGTCAAATTTGCGGCCGTCAGTGCCCACAGACCTAATGTCCCCGACCACGGACTCTAATCTATCTAATTAAACAAAGTGTTTAAATTTTAAAGGTTAAAATTTTGGGGTGTTGGGGCCACGAATAGGGTGTTCGTGGGCCTGGACTCTAGCCAAATCTAAATATAAATGCAATATCTAATATTGGTACCGTCCGTGGGTGGTCCGGGAGCCCGAACCACCACCTGACGGTGTTTTTAGCTCGAATTTTATGGGTATGTAGCCTGAAAGATTATAAGCACGTTGGTGGATAAAAGTTTTCAATTTGGATTAAAAAATAACACGAAACTTGGTAAACAAGTAAACACACATAAAGTAACCAAACTCAAAAAATACACAGATAAATGTTGACTTTTCGTAGGTTTAAGATTTGGTGATCTCTAACCTGTTTCAAAGGCTCCAAGTGATCGTCCTTGCTTGACGGGATTCTTTGATCGGTTTGTCGGTTGTCCTTCGGTTGGGTAACAACTTCTGGTTTCTGACTCCTTCTTCCTTGTGATGTTTACCATGTTTTGGTTTTGTTTGGTGGTGTTTGATGTTTGGAAGTTTGATAGGAGAACATAGATTGTGTTTTTAGTGATTTCTGGACAATTTTGACAAAGTTTCGGTTTGGTAGGGTTGGAAAACGTGGGAGGCAGGCTGGAAAGACTTGTTATGACCTTGGAAGATTTCTAGATGATCTTTAGGTCGTTTGGGAAGGGTCCCTTTTATAGGAAAAGCTTGGATAATGGATAAATCAAAATTTTAATCAAAAATCCTTTTATGCTTTAAGAGAATATGATTTTTTAAATAGGCTACATGACTAGAAAAATTATGAAACTTTAACCATAAATAAAGAAAGATCTTTATGAACTTTGAAAGTTGGAATAAGGTCATTTTAATAAATAACCGATTAGATAAAATATTACAATCAGGAACCTCTCATAATTCCTAACTAGTTACTGAAGATTCAAAATTTCAACGGGTTATTCTCCAAAAATCATCCTCTATCATGTGTTAAAATTTCATGACGTTTTGACTTGATTTGGGTATTTTCCAAAGGAGAGAGAAAATTACAAGAATGTTTGAATTTCTTTTTAAAATTTTGGGTTAAGATTCCAGATGGAATTTATGAAGTTTATGACTGTGTGTAGTCATGTGGAAATTTTATTCTTAATATTTGGAGACCTTTTCTTTCTATTTCGAGACTGTTACATAAAAACTATAGTTTAAAACTATCTTAAAGTTATGAAGTGCCTTTCGTAATGACTATGGTGTTTGAATATGTTTTGAGATGGTAAACAGTCATATGAAAATAAAAAGTCTTGGAAATGTCCTTGGAAAATCCTGACTTGGTGCATCTTGACCATTTTGCCCTTGCCTTCAAATTTGTGCACTAGGGCCCTTTTAAAGGCTCAAAATTTTAGGCAAACCACTCATCATTTGCTATAATTAAATGTAATATATTCATTCGGGTCACAATGAATTCGGTTCGGGTTCAGCTCGGTTGATTTTCAGTTCGGGTCACTTTGGATTTCGGGTCTTTGTCGGGTTATAGGTGACTTTGGTTCGGTTGATTTTGGTTTGGATGACTTTGGTTCGGATGGTTGTGGATTTTGGTTTATTCTTGGATATACAATAATATAGTTTGGTTTGGTCCGGGTCGCTTTGTTTTGGATTTCGGGTCATTTTTTGAGTTATAGTTTTCAGTTGAAATTCGGGTTCGGATCGGATTGGTTTGGTTTTTTCAGGTTCGAGTCACTTTTGCCACCTGTAGTAAATATGGTCATTTGGATTTAGTTCGGTTCTGTGATGATTTAGTCAGTTTGAACTGGTTCGAATGGTTTCAGTTCTGGTTTCTTCAGTTTCGTTTATTTTAGTTTGGGTGTTTTCAACTCTGGTTAGCCTTTGAGTCATTCAATTTATTTGGGTTATGAGTTAAATTCGGGTGAACTATTTGTGATAAGTTTGGTAGCCACAAATTTTTAAGCCCGAATTTAAACAACCTTTGTGACTTGTATTATTTTTCATATATACGGGCCCAATTTTTCTTAATATATAGTTCATACATTTTTATTAGTCTCAACTCTAGGGATAATTTTTTTCGCTATATTTTTTCGATAACCACCTAAAGTTCCAACTAAAAATTAGTCTTGATCAAAACTAGTACTATTATAATGGGTTAGACATAGTCAAATTGGAGGGACATTTTTTATATGAAGTTATAACTATAGTAACAAAATGAATCGACCAATTCAAATAAAAAAATTGTGAATTTATGGTCACTGGTAAAATAAAACTTACTTTATATATTTTCATATAAAATTTCAACGGGTTAGTAGTAAAATCCTATACAAAATGAAAAAATAGTAACTCCAAAAATAATAAAATGGTTTATAACTTACCGTAAATATAGCTGTCCACAAGTTTGGCTATTGAATTGTATTCATTTAAAATCTAAAGTGGTAAATCTATTTTGTTTTGATGCTAATGCATAAAGAGTCGGGACAAGAGTTTAATAATCGTTGTTAGCGGATTAGTAAAATTGTAAAACATTTTATAGAGAGCCTACAATTTAAGACTTCATTTCAATGCAAAACATCCATTTAGATTATTGTTTTTCTTCCCGTTAGTCCTTAGTTCTAACAAATGAGTTAATCCAAATGTAAGTTGTCGAATAAATTAGTGTACTCAAATGACGTGAAACATGAAATTTTTTCATGTGGTGTAGTGGGTTTATCGAACATGCATCATTAAAAAGTGAGGTGTACGTTTTGTAATTCTTTTTATATTCTTTATTTTCTTAATGATTTTTTCATTTTATTTAAATCATACACATTAAATGTCGCAATCGAAAAGTTGGGGGTTTTTCCTAAAAAATAAAAAGTTTGGGGTTTCTAACAAAAAACTTATACTCCCTCCGTCCCAGCGCCAGTGTCCGCTGTCATCTTTTTTTGTCCCAAATTCTGTCCATTTTCCAATTGATATTCCAAGAATACCCTCCCACCTAGAAACCTTTACACGAGTACATATATGTGACATACGGAACACGTGTTATGAAGGGTTAATTTAGGAAAGAAGCTTTATTTAAGTTACTTTTCTTAATCTGTGTGCATTTGTCCAATCGGACACTGTCACAGGAATAGAGGGAGTATGAACATTTATAAACCACTCCCAAGTCCTAAACATAAAAAAAAAATCTAAGTTTATTAAAAAAATTTAATAGACCAAATATCAAATAATGAACATTATTTATTTGTTATAATACATTGATTAAGAGACTAAACTTAACTTATGTGTTAAAAATATACTTCCATTTTAATTTCTTTATCATACTCTCACTTATAATAAGATTTAAAATCTAAAGTATATTTTTTAAAAACTACTATTAATAATAACATATACTTCTCGGAATTCAAAATGTAAGATTTCTAGATTGAATTATTAGTTTTTAAATGCAAGTTTCTCCTAGCTTTTGGTACACATCATTTCTGCATAATACCCACATTGGAAGCCTTTAAAACCAATTTTAAAATTTTAAGCGATGCACCATAACTTTTGTTTTTTATTTGGCAAATTCTTGGCTAAAGATGAATGTAGCCAAGTTGGCTACATGTAGGGACATGTTAGTCAAACTAAAATAAAAAATATCTTTATAATAGGGTATTTTGGTAATTAATGAAGTATAGTGGGACAAAACAGAAAAAAAAAGAAGAATATATCGGCGCGCTTGCACGCATATTTCGTTTTTAAAATTTTTTCCTTTCTCTTTTTTTTCCTTTATCACAACAATATTTTAAATGATTGTAACTTTTATTATATAAGTCCAAAATGAAAAATAATTATATCACTGTTTATATAAATTCAAGCTCTTTAAAACAAGACCAGTCATGGATATGTTTTGACAACTTTCAAAAAAATTTATTTTTACGTGTATACGGTGATATTTTAATGTGAGGATGTATGTACATGTTTTAATGTGAGAATGTACATGTTCTTTAATGAACATCTGTACATGTTTGTATGACCATCTGTACAAGTTTTCTCTCTTATATGTACAGATTTTAATCTAAGGATGTACATATTTAATGATTCGTACAGATATATGTGACCATCTATATATTTTTAATGCGGGGATGTACATGTTTTTACGTGTGGATGTACATGTTTAAATGAACATTTGTACATGTTTGTATGACTATCTGTACAAGTTTTCTTTTACGTTTTGTGCACTATATAAAAAATAATAATTTTTTTTAAGTTGTCAAAATATATCAATGAATGATCTTGTTTTGAAGAGCTTGAATTTAGGTGAACAATGATATAATTTTTTTTCATTTTGGACTTATATATTAAAAGTTACAATAATTTAAAGTTTTTGTGATATAAAAAAAACAAAAGCAAAACATAAAACCAAACACCAGCGTGGGCGTGGGCGTGGGCGTGGGCGTGGGCGTGGGCGTGGGCTTGGGCGTGGGCATGGATGTAGCTAGATAGGTACAGTTGGTTTTAGCCAAAAACGATTGTTTTTATTTTTTTAACTCATTACAACTTCTTTATACGTGATCAATAATTATTTGTAATGTTAAAGAATATTACTAGTCCAACCTGGTATAAAATATCCTTACTTATCTAATTTTAATAGATTTGTAAAATATTTTAATTGAAAAAGTTGGATTCTTGGTAAAATATAATTTGTAAATTTGGATGTGTATCTTTAAACTAAGAATAATTTAGGACGTTTAGACTTCTTAATATGACGAAAAAAAGGCTAGAAAACACAATATATAATTTTGAAATATAATAAAGATTCAATGACAAAATATGTTACTATACACCTCAATCTTATTACATAAAGCTTATCAATTATATGTTACTACATGAATAATTAATAAAAAGATAGAAATGATGTGATTTGATTAGGCTTGTCAAACGGGTTATCCGTTCGGGTTTTGGGTCATATCTTTTCGGGTCAATATCCGTTCGGGTCATTAAACTTTCGAGTCATTTCAGGTTCGGGTCATTCGGGTTCGGGTAATTTCGGGTTCGGGTTGTAATAGTGTCAGATAGAATCGGGTTTCGGTTATTTCGGGTCATGGTTAATATTTTTTGAAAAAATTATAATATAAATATATACCTAATTTCTATATAAGAATATACAACATATAGATTACCGAACTTTCAATACAATGCCTATTCTGAATTTCATTCGGATATACGAAGTTTAAATCAATTTTTTTATCATATTTAATTGGGTCATTCAGGTTTGGGACAATTTATGGTCACCATTATTTCATGTTATTCGAGTTTGGCTAATTTTTAATTACTATTATTTCGGGTCATTTTGGGTTCGGATCGGTTTCGGGTTATAAATTTTTCGGGTCATTTCGGGTTCGGGTCATTTCGGGTTTTACCCAATCGGGTTTCGGGTTTATTATATTTAAATATTTTCTGGTTCAATCGGGTTTCGGGTTCGGATAAAACGGACGGATTTTCGGGTTGGGTCAAATTTTGACAGCTCTAGATTTGATTGTAAAACTGACACTTAATATTTGATTCCAATGTGTTTAAAAATCAGATGACAAATTATCATCAATAACCTCATATCATAATAAATTATAGTATGAGAGAACAAAAAAGGGCAATTAAGGAAGTGAAAATTCAGGTCGTCTTCATTCCCTTCACTCGCAGCACAACCCTACCGGCGAACAAGTATGCTCAGTGCCTCATATCATAATAAATCACCGGAACTGCTGCATCTCGCACACCAGATTGAAGACGGGGCTGAAAACTGTTCATTCCGGAGCCGGTAATAGCTTATCTTCTTCGCTCTGACGATTATAACAATAGAAGTTTTTTAATTTCTTCTGTCGCACCTTGTGAATCAAACGATAAGCATTATAAGCAGTAGCGTAGTCCCTGCTGTTTCCAGAATCCAAAAGCCAGGCTGGAGTATAAGCTTTGGAGTAGAATTTTACGAGAGTGATGGTGTTCCCCTTCTTTCAAGCTGCCGTCTTCTTCTTCTTACCCCGCTCCCAAATAAATCGTTGTCTGATGTTCATAGATGTCGTTTAGTGCTTGTTAATCAATCATAACAGCGCACTAGTCCTTAAACTACTGCACCATTACAACACACGTTGAATTACTGATAGATGTATTATATGACAGCGTCAATCAGAATTAATTGATCCTTGCGTTCTGCCTTGACAATAGATGAACAGATTGTGGTTTAGGTGCCCATCGGCTAACAATAGCAGCTCATTAGTCCTAAAACTACTGCACTATAACAGCACACGATGAATTACATATAGGTATATTATATGCCACGTTCAACCAAACGTCCATGTATTCAATTAAATTTCAAACTTATATGCCAGCTTAATATTGAAAATCTTGTTTCTATTAGCTTTGGCCTACAATATATATAAATATAATGAGTTGATTATATTATATCCCCTTTTGTTGTTATGTTTGTACATTCCTGTGCGCTCATTGCTCAATATATGACTTTTTTTATATTTTATTGTTTGATAGTTATGAATGTGGAATCTAGAACATGCATGTCTCAAGATAGTTTAGTTCAGGTTATTCATGGTTTCTTTTGGTTCGGGTGGTTTTGGGTTTCGCTTATCATCTGGTTACGTGTGACTATGGTACGGATAACTTTGGTTCGCGTGAGTTTGGTTCAGGTAATTTTTTGTTGTACCAAATTTCAGTTTGGTTCAGTTCCATTCGGTTTATTTCGGGTTTGGGTCACATTATTTGGTTTAAAATCGGGTTTGGATCGGATTTATTCAAATCGGTTTTTCAGCTTTGGGTCACTTTTGTCAGGTCTAACTTGACGACCCGTTGACCCCAGAACTTGAGGGTTCTTTTTTTGTTTTTATAAAAGAAAATTTGAGGTTCTTAATTGCTACTTCAGTCGATAGTACTATCGTCATACTCAGCTCTGATTTCTTCAACCAAGAGGGGTACTAGGTCAACTCGGCCGTGATTGCCTATCTCTTTTACTTTCAAGTGGTATCTATGAGATTTAATACCACTCATCATGTTCTTTTTCTCTCTTTTTGATAGGGTAAAAGAGCTAGGAAGATATGGCGGCTGCTTGGTCATCAAAAGCGTCTAAGGGTATGTGACCTACTATGATTCATAACTACTTTCTGAGCTTTGGATTAGAAGTTTCAATCTCAAAGTCAGGCAGTCTGGTTACGCTGAAACAGCTCGCAAGACATTGTCATAGTTTATTACCCAGAAGTGTATATTTAGTAGATACACTAATCCCCTGATTGGATTGAGGCTAAATGAGGTGAACACCTCCTTTACCTTGCAAACGGACAATTGATGTTCAGTGATTAAGGGGTGAAGTGAGGATAATACAAATTTCTGACTGTTGTACCTCCCAACCTATGTGCTTTTTATTTTTATGGAATGTTAAAAACACAATTTAGAACATTCACCCTATTTTACCCAATAACTAACCAAACAGAATTTTAAGACGTCTAGGGTTTGTTCAATTTGTTGAACTTTGGTGAACCTATATATCAGTAGGGAATTAGAGTTGAGATTGGAATAGGAGGAAATGAAAGCTAGGTCTCAACGCTTGGTATATCATTGAAACCTGAAATTTAGGAGTGAAGGGAAATGTAGGATATGGATCCACTGGACCTTTGTCAAGTAAGACTGGACTTAACCAAAAGGAGAAGCGAGTCCAGAGTCCACTTACATGAAGAGTTTCCATTTCTGCCTCTTGTCCTCCTGACTGAATGCTATCTATTCTCATGGAGGGATTTTAGGGGAAGGGAGATCAATATTCCATTGTAGCTTTTCTGTTCACAAATTCTTCATTCCTTTATGTATCTGTTCCAATGAACTCAGGTTGATACACCTTTGATATTTGAAAGGTTCACCTGTAGAAAATGTTCGAGTATATCATGAGAGGTTAGTGGCATGGAACTGTCTACAAGTCACTTTTTATAGTTGATCTCATCCTGTCATGCTGGAAAGGAATGATATGGAGTTATATTGAACAGTAGACTAGAATTATCGGCCTAGGTTTCTGGGGTCCTCTCTGTTTGTGATGAGACCCGGAGAAGGAGGGACTGATGGCTCAACATACAACTGGACAGAGAAAGAAAGGGACCACCTCCTCCAGCTGGCGAGAATATTCCTCTCACACAGTAGTGGTGGGAGCAATTCGGTTATAATGTTGATATTTGTGTCATCCTTTCTTTGCTAGCTTGGAAAGGCATCGAATGATTTACCTATTTTGGCCACTTTGTGGGTAGGCAGGGCTTGCCCTGATTAGGCTCCTTAGGGAGAGAACTATTCTATCACTTCCTCCCTTGTCTAGCTACTTCCGGTAACCGCTTGTAAGGCTACGTCCAGTTTTTCCCATTTCAATACAAGTTTGTCTAGCTGTCTATCGGGTCTGTGGTTAAGAGAGTGAGGTTCTACCAATTTAAGAGAGTGAGGTTCTATCAGTTCATTAGAATGTGACCACGGGATACGGATTTGCTCCCCAGAAAGAACAGGTGCTTGTTTATTTTCATGTCATTGAAGTTTTTCTGATCTTGTTCTAGACTGCTGAAAGCTTAGCTGTTTTCAACCGCTTGTCACCCATTGTTTTGTCCATATGGTTTAACTCGTTGACCCTGCCAACTCAAGCTTGTACGTGTAACCGCTGTGGGATCACATGGTCATAAACGATGCTATGTGATATCATAATTCTCAAAAAAGTCATTCAACCGCAATGTATATTCTAGCCTGAAATGAGTTTCCGTCGCAAAAAAAAGTTTGAATTCAGTTTATCTCATCCTAAGTGCGAAGTTCGCAATTTGCCAGAGCAGTATGGTGGCGTTTAAGTCTTCAGTTACACAAATTGCTGATATTATTCGGTCAGAGTGGCTTATTGTTGCTTTTTTCTTTGATAGATAGTGGCTTCTTGTTGATGATTAGACTCTTCTAAGTTAGTAGTATTTGAGTTGACTGCATTAGTACATTACATTTGTCATGTCAAGGTTCGTATTGACATCTGTTTAGATTAGGGTGTTGTGTGTATTACTATGTGTTGAATGGTAGAATATCTGTATCGACACCAATGGACGAGATATATACAGACCATGTCAACCTATAATATTTGCTTTCTCTTACATGGTGGCAGGCGCACTGTCTTTGTTAGGTGGTCTTCTTAATGGTTCGACTTTGTCACGATCTACTTATGAGGCAACAAGTACTAATATTTTCTCTCAGGTTTGTCTATTCTTATAATATCTAGGCTTAGGATAAATTAATATGTGGCTATACTTATTGAGTTTAGGTTTCATCTGTATCTTGACACGGTGATGCTGTTTCTCAATGTTGGTTGAATTTCTCCTTCTAGGGTAGCAGTTCTTGATAAAATCTGCTGCATGTTCAATTCTATTTGCATCCTGCAGTCTTGTGCTACCATTCTTGATCTAATGTTATAACCATGTAGAACCTTCCATGCGTTCTACAAGTTCATTCCATGACATGACAATGTACCTGTTGATTTCATAGTTTTGTGCACCACTGTTATGATAGTCAGCGTTGGTCATGTTATCTTCCAACACTAAGCATGCGGTGGCTCCCTCTATTCATAGTTCATTAGATGTTGCTGTCAATGTTCAAAGTTCTGCTCGTGCTTTCAATCATATTACCATACTTGATGTTTGACTTCCATCCGTGGCCGTCTCTCTCTCTTTCTGTAAATTCTTCAGCATGCTAATCATCTTCTTTCTGCAAATCTAACTGTACTTATTTTCCTCTGATTCCAGCTACAACAAAGAACTTTCATTCAGATGAGAACAAAGCTGAATGTGGTTGACAACTCAGGTGCAAAACAAGTAATGTGCATACAAGCACTTAAGGGTAAGAAAGGGGCAAGACTTGGGGACATAATCGTTGCTTCAGTTAAGGAAGCACGTCCAGGGGGCAAAGTGAAGAAAGGAGAAGTGGTCCGTGCAGTTGTTGTGCGGGCAGCTATGCAACGTGGCCGATGTGACGGGAGCGAGGTGAAGTTTGATGACAATGCGGTCGTGATACTTAACAAGCAAGGTGAGCCTGTTGGGACCAGAGTATTTGGGCCAGTACCCCATGAGCTCCGAAAGAAAAAACAACTGAAGATACTTGCCATGGCTGAACATCTTGCTTGATGAGAAAAAAAAATTTCAGTTTATTTGGTAGGGGTTCTGGTCTAGTTGTGAGATTATGAACTGTGGAGAATTATGGTGTGCTGAAAGCAGCCAGCCCCAAGTTTGAAGTTTTGGAGTCTCTCTGGATAGCTGAGAAGTTGTTCCTTTTATTGGTTATATTGTTTCGTTAGATGGAATGAAATTGTGATACTTACGGAAATGCAAACAGAAGGTTTTTGTGGATCTGGAGCTACTCTTACTGCAAACTCCTAGGTTTTTTTAGTAATATAACTCCTAGGTCTTTTTTAGTAATATAACTCCTAGGTTTGTTTAGTAATATAACTCCTAGGTTTTGTAAGTGGCAAATAAATGCTTTGTTACAGAAACTACTATGTTTTCTAAGAAGAAGAAGACAATATTGCCATGAACTGAATTTGGCTGTTTATGCACGCAAAAATGCAGTATGGCAAAGAACCAAATGAGCGGGCCTTCATCAGCTAGTATTCTTTTTTGCAACACATGTTGCTGGATATTTGTTTGTTTTGATTCGAGCTGAATCGTTGCTTTAATTGATTTGAGTGGTTATTGTTAGCCAAGATCTCGCTGGCAATCCCGTATGATAATCAATAACTATGTATATACTTGAAAAGGCCTGAAGGAGAAAGTTGCGGCTGTGATGAATGAATGCACAACACAAATTCCTTATATGATGAATTCATCAATCCAGTCATTGAAATGGATGTTTGAACACTCTTTAGGTATTTTTATGAACATTTCAAGAACGGGTGGTGGATGATAGCCTATATATACAGCTGTGTATCTTATAACTTGGCAGGGAGCCTGAATCATCTATTTATCAGCTGTCCTTTCTCCAAAGTCAGAGGCTCTTATAGATGATTTGCTGAGTCTTGAATGGAAGTAATTATAGAGTTCTGAGAATATTTTCTAGTATAGTCTTTTCATCATTTGGATCCAGAATAAACCCAGTTTGAATGAGTGTATATTATATCTACTCTTAAGATCCGATTGAGTTTTACTTGTAATAGAGTTCCTGGTGTTGTTGGTTGTACAAGTAGCTGTAGCTAAAGATTTGGTGGATTTTGTTTTCTTGTACTGGCTCAGTGCATATATAATACAGCCCCATAGTGTACAATTATATAATATCAAAATCGAACTATCATTGACCAAGAAAACAGAATACGGAACTCAATGGAGCCATACTGCTATAGAGTCCCCATAGTTTTTGTTTACACCTATTCCTTCAGGAAAGTATACTTCAGTCGTGCTGCTCAACGAGTGACTGTCTCTCCCAGCATTTAGAGAGGGCGCTTCGTTTGTGTTTTGTTGCATACAAGTAAACGCAACGGGAGAAAATAAAGATATAGCCGTTCGCCCATTAGCTCCAAAAAGCTACTCTGATTAGCTTTTTTATTAATCTACCCCTAGTTAACCTATTGTAACTTGACACATCTGTATTGGGTTAAATTTTAACAAATAACTAACTGACAAGTGGCAAGCAAAAAGTAAAAAATAAGCTTAATGTCCCATTCGCCATGAAAGAACGGGGGCTTCATTATTTACCAACATGGGGATGTAGCTCAAATGGGTAGAGCGCTCGCTTTGCATGCGAGAGGCACGGGGTTCGATCCCCCGCATCTCCAGAATTTGTTTTTTTGCTCCTTATGATCTTTTCTTATATTACAAAATTTAGTTGATTGAGTTGTACACATGAAGATTTTTACTGTCTTCCCTTTTTTGTCAATTAGGGGCCGTTCTCCGGTCATGATTTACATTTGGAGCACATTAATGTGACAGATGTTTTTTTTATTGGAGCACTCATATTAAGAGGTCCCACCAATGTGTAGTTGTCAACCCCTTATTTGTTAACCAGAGTAAGCTTAATAATAAAGCTTGTAAACCCAGCTTTTCCATGAAAAGTCCGAACGGGACCTTAAATTGAATTTTTGTAGCAGTCAGTTCTGGGTTGATACACTTTTCGTTATTCAAACGAGCTTCAGGCTCAAAGTAACTTTTAGTGAGAAATCATTTCGTGGGGGGATTCAACAATAGATATGTTGTTGAAGATTATTCTTCTTAGACCCAAAGAAGAGAAGAATCTGATGGCAGAGAATCCAATGGTTTATTTGTTTGCTCAAGCCAAATAAGTTCCTCACCCAAGCACGTATGATTGCGTTTGATTCTCCCCTTCCTGGTTTACAATAATTTTTTTTAATAATTACAGACCCTGTCAACTCCGCAAAGTGGTAAGATACCAAGTGCAAGAAATAACTACCCAATCCTTTACAACTAGATGAGAGTCAAAGAGAACCTTACCATCTGTACACACACTTTATATGTATCTTCTTCACTAATCTCTTCCTTTGCCATTACACTTATGAACTTTAGACTCCCTTCTACTCTTACACAACTTCAATATAGCTATTTTTTCAACATTATTCTTCAACAATTTAAGGCAGTAAGTACTACACATTTATTCAAACAATACAATAGTATATAAGAACTTAAATATAAAGTTCTCATCATAATCCAACACTAATAAATCCAAAATATTTGTTTCAGATCATTCATTCGGGACGGGGCTGTTTTTTTCTTAACTACCATTTTTTACTTTTGCGTAAATAATTTTAAAATACCCCATTTGAGTAAAAATCAAATAAACATGAATATTTATGAAAGTTTGCCCTAAAATTAAAATTCCCTATCCCCTTGTGTTAACATTAAACATGGTGAATCAATAATTTGTGTCTATCTCTCTGACATTCTTCAAGTAGTACGGGTCAATAATTGTTTGGTAATACACCTCAACTACTATTCATAATTCACAATACTCAATACATCTCCCCTATTCCTTTGCACGCTACTCATGCTGATCATCATCAGCCCGTCATCATTATACAATTATGGAATCAAGAGTTACCAGCAACAGCTATAATTATCCTTGCTTGGTTCAAAAACAAGTATTGCACATGTAAGTCGAGTCACAATTTGAAACCTACACTAAAGGTGCAACCCGCCAATCCTAATGACGTGCCTCTTTATTAGCCAACACTTGTTTTTTTGTCTTCATTGAAAAAGGGATAGGTTGTCCTTATCGTCAACTACAAGTATTGAGTAATTAGCGACAAAAAGAAAGTAGCCCCACAGTTTGGAAAGCAAAATTCAAGTGTTTACTAATTCGAGATGGATCCCAGTCCTTTGCTACCCGCGATAGTATTTCATGAGAATATTTTGCTTATTTCAACTAGTTGTTGTTGGAAAAAGAAAAAGTGTCAATACCTTTGTTTCTTTTACAAAATTACAATGACTTCTTAAATTTCAATCATTTTTGAATTTTCTCTCGGGAAGAAATCTACTGCAATTGGCCTTTGAGATCAATATCTCTTTCCACCCTTCTAAATTTCTTTAAAAAAAATTAATTGGCAAGAGAAATTTACCACGATCCAAAGATACAGTTTTGTATACACAATTGATCTCAAACTGATAACTGAAATTAAACTTATGAGAAAATTGTAACAAAACATAATAACGTAGACTAAAGTTGTATCAATAAATTTGAATTACATCCAAATATATATATATATATGACTACATTAATATTTATACAATAAAAAAAAACTATGTATTAAATCTATATAAAAATTATGTATCTAAACACAAACTATTTTTATATACAAAAATATATTTTAGTATAATATATAAATCATAAAACAACATTTATCTATATATATTATTACAAAATACTTCCTCTGTCCCGTCATAAGTGTTCCATTTTCTTTTTGGCACGCTTTTCCACTTCAATATTAAATATATAAGATAAAATAATATTTTTACACATATAGTTTTTCACATAAGGATTCCATTATAATTTTTTTAATAAAATATATTATCTTACATGTTAAATATTGAAGTCAAACGACAAGCTCAAACAATGAGATTGGGACGGAGGGAGTAGTTAATATACTTATATATTTAAATGTAATAAAAAAAATTTCCTTCTTCAATAAACACACTCTCATGAAACATAATCTATCATGAAATAGCAAGCTCCAAAGGTACTAGTATAGAGTTTATGTTTTATGTGCCAATTTTTTTAAAAGGTAATGATATATAAATAATGATGAGAGTTCAGACAAAAGGCGATACATTTGAGGCCTATATCGGACACCAAATGATATACCAAAAAGGCTAGGGGTGGAGGAATATACAAAAAACTTCTGTAGCAAAATACAAAAGTGAAAGAGACCCTGTCCAGCAGTTGACGTCTCTGTTGGAGCAAATGATAGCTTTAGTGACATCTTTGATGTCTAAACCAATGAGAGTGGAGTCTCTGGATTGGTTCGCCATGGCTCGCCTATATCTCTCGATCTATACGTGATAAGTGGTGAAATGATTATTTATAAGGTCTTTATTTACCTTTATCTCGTGTAACTATTGACTCATTCACCACTTGATAGAGCATTTCGTTAATATAATTGAACTCATGCAGTTTTGATTTAAATTTAGGTAAAAGCTCACTTGAGCAATGGTTTTTAGGAGACTCTCAAGACTTTGTAGCTGAGCTTTAATGCCCCGAGGAGTGTGTCAAAGACGAGGGGCCAAACGAGCCAATTTCGGTGCAGAAAAAGCCTCTCTGGTGTGGACCGCCCCTGTGGACCGCCCCTGAGGGGCGGTCCAGCCGATTTCGAACACGGGAATTGCCTCTGGTGTGGACCGCCCCTGTGGACCGCCCCTGTGGGGCGGTCCCGACGGAAATTTGCCCAGAACGATCGTTTTAAAACGGGAAAAAAGAAGGGGTTTGAGGCATTCTTTGCATTTTTACACTTCCACACACACAGCAGAGAAAGAACGTGAAAGAAGAGGAGAAAGAGGGAAAGAAGAGGAAGAAGAGAAGAAGGAAGAACTCACCTTCTCCAAAGCTTCCAAGCTTCAACAATGGCTTCTTCTTACTCTTTTCTAGTTTTTCTTTCCTCTATGCTTGAGTAGTACTCCATTGTGCTTTGGGATGGGTCTTTGAACCCAAACCCTAGATTTTGCTTGTGAATCTTTATTATGCCTTAATATAGTTGTTTCTCTCTCAATTATCTTTCAATGTTCTCAAATTGATCTCTTGAGTGCATTTGTGGTGAACCCCAACTACAATTTGGTTTTGAGTTAGGGTTTGTGACCAAATTGAGAGAGAACTCTTGATTTATGCTCTAGGATTAGTGAGCATAATTTGGAGCTTTGTTCTAGAACTTGCTTAGTGCTACTTAGTGAGTTTAGTCCTAATTGATTTTGAAGGCTAAAATTAACTAAGTAAGAATTAACTCATCTTTGGTTTAGAGAGTTATTATTTTGTTCTAAAAGACAACTATGGCATAAGAAGAGTTGCTAGCATATCTAGGTAGTTTGGGGATTGCCAAATTCCCAAAGTACTTTCCATCCAATCCATTAAACTTATCACCTTTAGTTTATTTGTTGTTCTTGCAATTACTCAACCAACACAATCAAGCTTGCCACCGGCTAAACCCCATTTACTGTTTTCTTTGCAATTACTAAGTACCGAGACTAGGAAGTTAGGACCAATTTCCTTGTGGATACGACACTTGTTGTACTACACCGATTAGGTGCACTTGCCTTTCCTTGCATATTTTATACTTTGTTATATAGTTTTTGCCAACAAGTTTTTGGCGCCGTTGCCGGGGAAATTGATTCCATCAATTTCCCTAGTTCCGGTATTTTAGTTTTTGTTTTTGTTTGAAGTTTAGTGTTCTGTTTTCTTTGATTGTGTTTTCGTTTTTGTTGTATATCCTATCCTTGTTTATATTTTCTATTACTAAGTTGTAGTGCTGGTTTTTCTTGTGATTGATTAGGTACCTTGTGCTTCCTCTGTGTATGCCAAACACTCGGTCTAGTAGCTCCCCGCTTGCTAGTCCGAGATCCGAACTTGAGCGCACTCTTAGAAGACGCATAAGAATTTAACATGGCGGATGATAACCCAGAAATCATGAATAATGGGCAGCAGCAACACCGAGCCCTCTCGATTACCACCAGCCGGATACCGAAGGGAGGCCTTCGGCTATAGTCCTACCGTGTTGACACCTCAGAAGCGGACAATGGGTATTCAAGACTCATACATTACTGCTGTCGGGACTTAGGAAATTCAGTGGAGCAAATCCTGATGATGCTCCGAACCACCTGTCTCTTCCTTGATTTTTGCAATTCCTTCGGGAAAGACGGTAAGTAAAGGAGAGAATCCGGTTGCAGCTTTTCCCCCATTCCTTATCCGACCGCATCAAGATGGTTTAGAAGTTACCACCAATCAATCCAAACATGGGTACAAATGGCCAAAAGTTCCTTGCCAAGTACTACCCGACTAGTAGGACGAGGCAACTGATTGGAGAGATCAATACATTCACCAAGAGCCCGGAGAAACCTTGTACGATGCATGGGACCGGTTCAAGGAGATGTTATGAATGCTCCCACCATGGGTTGGATGATCAATCGTTATGCCTATCTTTCTTTAATGGGCTTGACGATGCGAACCGTTGCTTGTGAATCATCTCGGGAGGTAGTTCATGACCAAGTCCCCTGAAGAAGGAATGGCACTTCTTGAGACAATGACTAGCAACACGAGGCAATGGGCCAGAAGTAAGGGAAGAACTCCAAGAGCGGCCGGTCTACTTCATGTTGAACCATCCGATCATCTTTCCGCCCAAATATCCTCACTCACAAAGATGGTGGAGAAGCTTGCTACATCCCAAAAGAGAATGCAAAATCTGTAGCTTCATCATCTTCTACTTCAGCCACAGAGGGGTGTGCTATATGTGCGGGTCCCCATGAGACCCATTTTTGTGAAGGAAAAGTCACATCGAGGGACAAGAAGATGTCAACTTTGTTAGCAACCGCCCCAACTACAACTATAACAACAACAATGCCCCATGGAGAAATCATCCTAATTTCTCATGGAGGAACAACGATCCACCCAAGGAGGACCGAGTAATATTTCCAACAACTCGATGGGTTATAAACCTCAAGGGCCACCACAACAAATTTCTCAAATGGGGTATAGACCTCAAGGTGGCCCGCCAGGATTCAGACCACAACAACACACAACCACAACAACACAACAACACAACAACCATCATCCTCCTCCTCTTCTGATGGTAACTTGGCTAGAATGGAAGCCATGATGCAAAACATGCAAAATATGACGATGAACTTCATGACTACCGCCAAACTAAGTTCACCGAGCAGGAGGCCTTCAATGCCAACCAGATGACATTTAATCAGCCTTAAAACTCAAATTGATCAAATCTCAGAACAACTTGCTCAGAGACAGCCTGGCGCTCCTAAGTCAACCGAATCCTAACCAAGGACAAGCTAAGGCGGTTACTTTGAGAAGCGGTAGGCCCCTAGAAGATCCCTCTCCCCAATGAAGTTGATGACCAGAGAAGCAAAATCAAGAAAATCAAAGGAAGACCGAGAGATACCTGAGGAAGTTCAATCCACAGAAAATATTTCCAAGGAGAAGAAGTCTCCTGAATTACCTATCTCTCCCCTCTTGCTAAACATCTCCCTCCACTTCCTTTCCCGAATAGGCTCAAAGAAAAGAATTAGATGAGCAATTTGGGAAGTTTTTAAGTATTTTTAAGAAATTGACAATTAACATTTCTTTTGCTGATGCTTTGAAACAGATGCCCATCTATGCAAAGTTCATGAAAGACATTCTCACAACAAGAGATCTTTGCTAGAATCTGAAACGGTGCATCTCACTGAAGAAATTTCAGCGGTCCTACTAAGGCACCCTCCTCCAAAGCTTGGAGACCCTGGTTTGCCTATCATCCCTTGTTCTATTGGTGATTTTAATTGCGGTAGTGGTCTATGTGATTTAGGAGCTAGTATAAATCTCATGCCACTTTCAATTTTAATAAACTTGGGATTGGTGAGTGCACCTACTACTGTGCAATTACAACTTGCTGACAGGTCTCTAGTGTTCCGAAAGGAAAAATTGAGGATTTGGTAGTGACTGTGGGAACCTTTGTTTTCCCCGCTGATTTCATAGTGATTGATATGGAAGAAGATGTCAAGGTCCCTTTGATTTTGGGCCGACCATTTTTAAGAACTGCCAGGACCTTGATAGATGTGGAAAAAGGGAAGATTATTTTGCGTCTTCATGATGAAAAGCTTGAGTTTGACATGTCTAAGATAGTGAAAAGACCTGCGCATGCGGAAGCTATTTTTGCAATAGATGTTGTCGATTCCATTTTACAAAATAATCCACCCCCTCATCTAATTATGATGCTTTGAGTTTTGCTTTGCTTGAGTCTGATGATGAACAGGAGATGGATCCGGAGGTGAATGAAATGGTAGCTGCTTTGGATAGAGCCCAAGATACTTCAGAACGCATTACCCACCACCGGAACCACTGGAGAGAAGCGAGCAAAGAATACCTCCTTCAGTAGAGAAGCCTCCCACCGTGGAGATGAAACTTCTACCTTCTCATTTAAAATATGTTTATCTGACTGAACCTTGTGATCTACCTGTCATTATCTCCTCCTCCCTCACAGGTGACACAAGGACAGTTTGTTGAAGGTGCTTCGAAACCACAAGGGGCAATTGGTTGGTCAATCTCCGATATAAAGGGTATCAATCCCCATTTCTGCACTCATCGAATCTTCATGGAGGATAACTACAGGCCACTTGTTCAACCTCAAAGGCGGCTCAACCCGATTATGAAGGAAGTGTTAAAAAGAGGTCCTAAAGTACTTGACTCAGGGATCATCTACCCCATATCCGATAGTCCATGGGTGAGCCCGACCCAGGTGGTACCAAAGAAAGGAGGAATCATGGTGGTATCGAATGAAAAGGGAGAGCTGATTCCCCAAAGAACAACAACCGGTTGGAGAGTGTGCATCGACTACCGGAAGTTGAACACGGCTACAAGAAAAGATCACTTCCCCTTGCCCTTCATCGACCAAATGCTAGAGAGGTTAGCCGGGCAAGACTTTTATTGCTTTCTTGATGGCTACTCGGGGTACTTCCAAATCCCCATAGCCCCTGAAGATCAAGAGAAGACCACCTTCACATGCCCTTATGGAACATTTGCTTATAGAAGAATGCCCTTCGGGTTATGCAATGCTCCAGCAACGTTCCAAAGGTGTATGATGGCCATCTTCTCCAACTTTATCGAAAAAACATGGAAGTTTTCATGGACGATTTCTCGTCTTTGGGCTCAACTTCGACTCTTGCCTAGAGAATTTAGCCATTCTCTCCCGATGTGAGGAAACCAATCTAGTACTCAATTGGGAGAAATGCCATTTCATGGTAGAGAAGGGATCGTCCTCGGGCACCAAATCTCCTCCAATGGAATTGAAGTTGACCGGGCCAAGGTCGAAGTCATCGAGAAGCTACCACCACCCACCTCAGTTAGAGACATTAGAAGCTTTCTTGGCCATGCCGGGTTCTACAGAAGGTTCATCAAGGATTTTTCAAAAATCAAACCTCTGTGTGACCTTTTAGCCAAAGAGGCAAATTTGATTTCAATGAAGACTGTATGAAATCTTTCAACACTCTCAAGGAGTGCCTCATCTCACCCCCTAGTTGTGTCACCAGATTGGAGCTTCCATTCGAAATAATGTGTGATGCAAGCGACTATGCAGTGGGGGCAGCCCTATGTCAAAAAAGGGAGAAGATTCTAGAACTATCTACTATGCGAGCAAGACACTAATGATGCTCAGAAAAACTATGCCACAACCGAGAAGGAGCTCCTAGCGGTTGTCTTTGCATTGGATAAGTTCCGCTCTTACCTTTGGGCAGTAAGGTGATTGTGCATACGGACCACTCCGCCTTAAAATATTTGTTTGCTAAGGAGGACGCCAAGCCAAGGTTGTTGAGATGGATTTTGTTGCTGCAAGAGTTTGAGATCGAAATCCGAGATAAACCGGGTGTGCAGAATGTGGTGGCCGACCACCTCTCTCGCATGGAAGTGCCCGATGAAGGTGTGCCTATAAACGAGTTCTTTCCGATGAGACTGTTTTTGTGATCAAGGAAGCTGATGATCCTTGGTATGCTGATCTTGCAAATTATTTAGCAAGGGGAGTGGTGCCCCATAACTTGACCTACCAGCAGAGGAAGAAATTCTTCGCTGACTCGAAGTACTACTTCTGGGATGATCCTCACCTCTTCAAGACCTGTGCTGATGGGGTGATAAGGAGATGTGTGCCCCTGCATGAAGTGAAAGACATTCTCACCCATGCCACTCTCTTGAAGTGGGAGGGCATCATGGGCCGGCAAGGACCGCAGCAAAAGTTTTACAAGCCGGTTTCTTCTGGAAGTCCTTACACAAAGATTGCCATGCTTTTGTTGCTTCCTGTGACCGCTGTCAAATGATGGGTAACATTTCCCGAAAACATGAAATGCCTCTTAATGTGATGCTAGAGGTTGAACCATTTGACTTGTGGGGAATAGACTTCATGGGACCCTTCCCTTCCTCCTGCTCAATCTCTTTATCCTTGTAGCTGTGGATTATGTACCAAGTGGGTGGAGGCCGTTGCCTCTCCCACAAATGATGCTAAGGTGGTGACCAAGTTCCTAAGGAAGAATATCTTTACAAGGTTTGGAGTGCCAAGAGCAATCCTTAGTGATGGGGGTTCTCACTTCTGCAACAAGCAATTCGAAGCTTTGATGGAGAAGTATGGAGTGAGACATAAGGTCGCTCTACCTTACCACCCCCAAACTAATGGACAAGCCGAGGTCACTAATAGAGAGCTGAAATGGATCTTGCAGAAAACGGTAAATTCTTCAAGAAAGGATTGGTCTTTAAAGCTTGATGATGCACTATGGGCGTACCGAACAGCTTACAAGACTCCCATTGGTATGTCCCCTTACCGTCTTGTCTACGGGAAAGCTTGTCACCTACCGGTTGAACTTGCACATAAATCGTATTGGGCTGTCAAAGCGCTCAATTACGACCTCAAGAGTGCTGGAGAAAAGAGAAAGTTTCAGCTGACAGAGTTAGAAGAGATCCGGGAAGAAGCCTATGAGAACAACCGGATCTACAAGGAGAAGACAAAGCGATGGCACGATAAATGATCCTAAGAGAGAATTCCATGAGGGAGATCGAGTCTTACTCTACAACTCTCGGTTAAAGCTATTCCCAGGTAAGCTCAAATCTCATTGGGCCGGGCCTTTCTCTATCACTAAGGTGACTCCGTATGGTGCTGTGGAGTTAAGCAACACAAAAGGTGGAACCTTCATGGTTAATGGTTCGAGGCTCAAGCATTACGTGGGAGGTGACATTAAACGGGTAGAAGCTCGTCCTATCTTCCTTCGGGAACCAGGTTTCATCTAAACCTTACTATGGTCTAGCCAAAGACCTTAAAAAGAAGGCGGCTTTTCGGGAGGCAACCCGGATTTCTTTCTTGCCCGTTTAAGTGTTTTTACTTGTTAGTCTTCATTATTGCTTTTGGTTGTGTTTTGGTGCTTATGTTTTTTTACTGCTGTTTTGTGATTTTGAGACTTGGAGTGTGAAAGTTGATGAATTGGGGTGCAAGAAAAATGAAAATTGGGTTTCTGTTGCGGACCGCCCCCATGGACCGCCCTAGGGGCGGTCCCTTGCTAATTTGAAAAAAATTCGTCTCTGGTGCGGACCGCCCATAGGACCGCCCCTTAGGGGCGGTCCCTTTGCTAAATTTGAAAAAAACGTCTCTGGTGCGGACCGCCCATAGGACCGCCCTTAGGGGCGGTCCCTTCATTTGAAACAATTCGTCTCTGTGCGACCGCCCATAGGGACCGCCCCTTAGGGGCGGTCCCTTCATTTTCACCGCCAATTTGGTCTCTGTCGTCGACCGCCCATAGGGACCCCGCCCCTAAGGGGCGGTCCATGCTCAATTTTTGAAAAAATTTCGGTCTCTGACTAGGACCGCCCTTGCTGACCGCCCCCGTGGGGCGGTCCATGCGAAAAATTTGAAAAAAAAAATTTTCGAAAACGCACTGCTTTCTTCCTCTCCTCTCCTCTCTTTCCTTCCTTTCTTTCCTCCTTTCCTTTCTTTCCCTCGCGCCCGACTCCCTCTTCTTCTCCTCCCTCTCTGCGCACTACCGCCCACCAGCACAGCGCACCACCACGCCACCACACTCCATCTCCGGCGCCGCCTGCACCAGCGCACCGCCCCCGACCGTCTCCGCTCCGCGCCAGCCAGCACCACACCACACCCTCTCTCTCTCCATCTCAGCCGAAACCCTAAACCCCAAAATCGAATTGTAATTCGATTGTCGCCCCAAATCTGTTAAATTCCCACTTATTTTCCACATCTCAACACTAAGGTATGACATTCTCCCCCTAATGTGTCAATTTTTAGAATTTTTATGCAAGTTACACTTTGGGCTGAATTTAGGTCGAACCAAACGGGGCCTTATGTGGGAAATTGCGATTTTTGCAAATTTGTGGATTTGGATTGTGTCAAATAATTATTTAGGGAATTTGTATGGGTTTGGAGATTGAAAATGTTGCAATGTGGTGGTTTTAGCATGATTTTGGTCTTACTGTTTTAAATTCAATAACGCTTTGTTTAGCATTATTTGCTACACAATAAAATACATGTTATGACTTTGTTAGCCTAGTTGGGATAATGCGTGAGCTAAATTGCATCTATATGCCTAGGGTACTGCAATCATGTTGAACTTTAGAGTGGGTGTATATGTGCAAATGGGACAAATGTGGTTTCCCTTCATAAGTTTTGACCTTATTGCATGCATTGGTTTACTGTGATGTTTGCATATCTGAACGACAACCTTTTGGTTGCTTTGTGGAGGTTCTTCGAACCGGGAAACCATAGAAAAACGGGGGAGATCATGCCGAAATTTTTTGTGAATTGTTGTGTTGTTTTTGATTCGTTCTTTTTTTTTTTCACATGCACTTCATGAATATGCTGACACACAACCTCTGCAATTCTCTTTTCCGTATCACTCTTTAACTCTCCTTTGTTGTTTTGTATTTTGTTTTTCTTTCCTTCTTTTCCTTTTCTTGTTTTTGGTTTCAGACAATGCAGCCCGTCGACAGAGCCACCTTCCGCCGCAATATGGCCGCCCACCTTCCTTTTGGCACCCGACTGATCGACGGTCTCTTCATCACCGAAGAGGCCAAGACTTGGTACCATCATGGGCCACGCCGGGAGTTCATCCAGGAGCGGGACGTGGCCCCGTCCATAGTCGAGGACCTTGACCTCCGGTCGCTGTTCGATTTCTACGGATGGGGTCGGTTCTTGACTATGGGTGGGGGGTTTTGCCCTGACCTCGTCCGCCAGTTTTATGCCAATGCGGCTCGGGAGGGCACGAGGAAGATTGTCTCCTATGTCGGAGGTCGCATGATAGAGATCACACAGGCGCTCTTCATCGAGGCCTTGGACATCCCTGAGGAGGACTACGAGCACGAGAGCTACCTCCCAGACAGCTACCTCCAGCGCCACCGCCGCCAGTTCCTAGACACCCCTCCCGACCACGCGCCGGAAGAAGAACCAGTCAGGCACTGTCTCTCGGTCACTATGACCCCGAACATGGTCCAGGATGCCGCTCAGCGCGTCATCCTCGCTCTCATCAGGTATAACATTCTACCAAGGGACAGTAAGGATATGAACGCCATGGACTGCTTCCTTCTGAACAGCCTCACCTCCCCGACTCCGGACCAGCCGTTCTCTATCTCCGCGCAGATGTTCTACCACCTCTGCCACATGGTCGAGAGGCGGGATACCCAGCATCTCGGCTACCCTCACTTCCTCCACACTCAGTTCCTTGAGTGCGGAGTCGACGTCGGAGCGGCGATCCTTGAGCCTCCCATGGCTCCCATCGACCACGCTGCCCTTCGCCGGATGGGGTTTCGCCGTGGTCCAGGAGGTTGGGAGAAGATACGGCCCGCTGGTAGCGCAGAGTCCTCCTCCTCCTCCAGCTCATCTGCTCCATCTACTGCCGCCGCCCCGCTCCTAGCTCTACCTCCCCCACCACCTCCCACCGTTTCCCGGGAGGAGTTCGAGGCCCACCAGCGCCGCGTGGAGGAGCTGGCAGCCCAGTATGAGGCGCTGCGCCGCATGATCGAGCGAGGTGGACCACCGACCCAGTAGTTTGTTCAGGGATTTGGCTGACCGGGGGCTCCTGATTTGAAACTTGTTATGTATTTTTGGAGATTGTGGATGTTATTGTCTTTTATCTGTTTTTACACTATGCTTTACCGTACTCTGTCTTTACTTTCCGCTTCAGTTATAACTTTGTGAACCAGTTTATTGTAGGACTCACTTATGAGTCCCCTTTTGGCTTTCTAACAATGGGCTTTCAGCGTATTCCTCGGAATTATGTGGCGCCTAGTTTATTTTTGTCTCTGCTTTGTAGCTTCTTACACACTGCATGCAAGCCCCATTCAAAGCAGAATGCGACACGTGCAAGAGGAACTCTTGCAAAATTTTCCTAGGACACGCGCTTCAATGACTCCGGACACTCTGCAGTGTGGGGAACACTCTGCCCACATTCACGTCTAATCAGGGGAGTACTAGTTCGCTTTATACTTACCAAATGCTTTACAACTTTATGCACTTTATGTTTCGGGCATCGAAAAGGTCTTCTGTTTATTTCCCTTTGGGTTTTGGCTTTGACCAATGAGGACATTGTCCTACTCAAGTGTGGGGGAAACGACCTTTTCTTTTTGATGCACTTTTTAATCTCCCTATACTTGTCCATTGCTACCATGAAGAAGTTCCATTTGTATTAAGCAAGTCTTTCCATGAATGCTTAGAACTTTCCACCAAATTTTTCAAATTTTCTCTCTTGAGGAGCAATTAATTGCGGTGTTTCCATAAATCCCTTTCTTGGTGAATTTTTATTGCTTAGGGGTCCTTTCTAATCTTCTCATCTAGGGATTGCTAAGGGGTGTTTCCTCGTGGAAATTATTAAAGGATTTGAGAGGCACCATTGGTAACCAACAAATGAGAGTTGAGTGTTCTGTAAAGCAAGGCAAAGTGCCAAAGGCACAATTCCAAATTATTCTTCATCTCTTGTGCAAAAGAAAATCAAATGCAAATCTCTATTTTTCCTTTTGTTTTTCCTCAATGCCCATTCTTGAGAGAAGTTGGCCATGGTAAAAGTTCTCCAAGTCCAAAGATCTTTAAGCACTTGGAAACACTCTAGATCATACCCCGAAGCTCTATATTTTTTTTATTTACCCTAAGCACACCCATGTCACCATGAGAAGGTTGGTTGCACTCCTCTTGAGATTTTTCACAATTTTGCTCACCAAAGTTCAAGAATTCATCTAAATACTTGCTTGCTATAAATGTTCCTTCTTGCTATGGGTTCCTTGCAAACTTTGCTTGAGGACAAGCAAATAGATAAGTGTGGGGGAGTTGATAAGTGGTGAAATTATGTATTTATAAGGTCTTTATTTACCTTTATTTCGTGCAACTATTGACTTATTTCACCACTTGATAGAGCATTTTGTTAATATAGTTGAACTCATGCAGTTTTAATTTAAATTTAGGTAAAAGCTCACTTGAGCAAGGGTTTTTAGGAGACTCTCAAGACTTTGTAGCTGAGCTTTAATGCCCCGAAGAGTGTGTCAAAGACGAGGGGTCAAACGAGTCAATTTCGGTGCAGAAAAAGCCTTTCTGGTGTGGACCGCCCCTGTGGACCGCCCCTGTGGGGCGGTCCAGTCGATTTCAGAACGCGGGATTTGCCTCTGGTGTGGACCGCCCCTGTGGACCGCCCCTGTGGGGCGGTCCCGACGGAAATTTGCCCAGAACGATCGTTTTAAAACGGGAAAAAAGAAGGGGTTTGAGTTATTCTTTTGCATTTTACACTTCCACACACACAAGAGAAGAGAAAGAACGTGAAGAAGGAGAAAGAAGAGGAGAAAGAAGAGGAAGAAGAGAAGAAGGAAGAACTCACCTTCTCCAAAGCTTCCAAGCTTCAACAATGGCTTCTTCTTACTCTTTTCTAGTTTTTCTTTCCTCTATGCTTGAGTAGTACTCCATTGTGCTTTGGGATGGGTCTTTGAACCCAAACCCTAGATTTTGCTTGTGAATCTTTATTATGCCTTAATATAGTTGTTTCTCTCTCAATTATCATTCAATGTTCTCAAATTGATCTCTTGAGTGCATTTGTGGTGAACCCCATCTACAATTTGGTTTTGAGTTAGGGTTTGTGACCAAATTGAGAGAGAACTCTTAATTTATGCTCCTAGGATTAGTGAGTATAATTTGGAGCTTTGTTCTAGAACTTGCTTATTGCTACTTAGTGAGTTTAGTCCTAATTGATTTTGAAGGCTAAAATTAACTAAGTAAGAATTAACTCATCTTTGGTTTAGAGAGTTATTATTATTGTTCTAAAAGACAACTATGGCATAAGAAGAGTTGCTAGCATATCTAGGTAGTTTGGGGGATTGCCAAAATCCCAAAGTACTTTTCCATCCAATCCATTAACTTATCACCTTTAGTTTATTTGTTGTTCTTGAAATTACTCAACCAACACAATCAAGCTTGCCACCGGCTAAACCCCATTTTACTGCTTACATTACAACTACTAAATACCGAGACTAGGAAGTTAGGACCAATTTCCTTGTGGATACGACACTTGTTGTACTACACCGATTAGGTGCACTTGCCTACTCCTTGCATATACGTGTATACTTTGTTATATAGTTTTTGCACAACAAAACTGGATTGAAAGTGACAAGAAACCGTTGAGCAAGAACAAACAAGCGCTGCATGTAATCGTGTCATCACTTTCGGAGGGAGACCAACAGAAAGTGTTAAGAATTCGTACAACCAAGGAAGTTTGAAGATTTCTAAAAATAGCCTATGCAGGTAATGACTCAATCAGAAAGGCTAAGGAAGGTAGTACAAGAAGCAATTCGACAATTTTAAGATGCTGGATGGTGAGTGTAACACCCCTACTCTAATCGACTCCTAACCATCTTATTTAACACTTTAATCGCAGCGGTAATCTCAACAATTGAACTACTGGTGTCACCGTTCTCACTCGCCCATACGAGTAATAACGTGCTTACTGATATATTCTTAAATACAAAACAATTCCCCACAGTGACAACAAGAGATAGATCTAACCTTCCCAAACCAATATAAAATACATTCACAGTGAGCATTTTAAGTATCCCAATCCTATACACGTTTCTAAGTTCGTATCAAAATGCAAAGTGCATATTAAAACAACTGTAATTAAACTACCCAGCGCGTCCCTCTCTTTGTCGACACCGGAAGCTGCATACCTGCAAAAATGGTTGTTTGTGGTATGGAATCAGCCCCTGCTGAGTATGTTACTACATGACTGTCATGCCCCCTCGGACCCTCAGTTAATTGGTCGAGAGCATGCAATTCATTTTCATGCAAGTAGTTTAATGTTAAAACTGTAAAGCAACAATATATATTGCAGTAAACTCAAATATCAAACAAGCCCCCGGCTTCACACATCGCATCGTAATAAACCACTGAAAGCGTTACAACGCTTATATGAGTACAGAGACTCCATTCAAACAAACACTTGATAGTTCATAATTGAGTACGGCGACTCACTCGACCAAACAATCCACCATAATCTACACATAATTACAAAGCATAACCACTGAGCAATAAGGCGAAACAACGAGAATTATAAACAAGTATAATTTCCCGTCTTTGGCATACAAGCCCAAAAATGTTCGCCTAATGTACGAGCTAATATAGTCGTTTGTAATTGTTCAGTCATGCCTAATGACAACATCTCGTTAAAACGACGTGTCTCTAAGTTACCCATCTCCTATGGCAGGTTACCCACGGCAATAGCCACTCCAGCGGTAGAGTCTCCGACCGACGAACCATCTATAGTCCATTGGAAATTTATCCAGATACTTACGGTTACCACACGATATCCTAGTATCGTTAATTGATCATAGTTCACAGCAAGAGCCACATCCTCTTGATAAACTTATTTATACCATCGCATCACTTTACTATCTTTCCTAACACAACAGACTAAGGTCGTTAGTCCAGTCCTGAGTATGTTGACTCGGGATCCAGTGTTAGATACGAGAGCGGCGTTAAAGAGGCCAATGCTCCGTATATAAGTCTCGGATATTATATATCTTATTATCCTGATGCTACAACGTTTTACTTACGTTCCTTGTATTACACATATAAGATAGCATCATTGCCGCTAGTTCGTTTTATAATATGTTCATATATACGAGCGGTACTGTTATCGCACAACAGTAATAATAGTAAAGCAGCATTAATATGCAACTCAAGCATATTAATTCACACAAGCAGACATTCAATCTTATCACAGATTTTCACACAATGTCTGAACTGAGGAAATCCTCAGAGACAATCAAGCCACATAAATAACATACCGTGCACCGGGATTATAAGACCGTGGAGTATGAATCTGCTAAATTCTCTAGTGATCCTCGAGACGCCTCTTACAATCTATAAATATGCATCACACTATGCATCAGCATCTCGTACTAACAATACACTACCGCACCCCGTACCCGTTACTAATCCATCCCGGTTTATCCCCCGTTGTTAACTACAAACGTTTGTCGGGTTTTTGGTTTAACTCGGGATTTGGAAAAACGTCATATTTCATGCGTGATTACGTCGAGTATATTAATATACTTGACTTTAAACGTTTATTATCGCACGTAATTTAATACGCATTTGTATATCATATAGTTTATCACTATATTGCATGTATATATATTAATCTTATACTATACATTTCACCTTAGTATTTATTTTCCTAAGGTTTTGTTTTTCCACCATCCATTATAATACATTGTATTATATAATCCATTATCTTTAGCAAACTATATTTGCATTCCAAAACTATAACTTGTAGTTAGTAACTATTTTTTTTTTGTAATAACCACCACCATTACATTATATGGTTTCTAACCGTAATATATATTCATCCTTATACATTTTTCTTGTATATGTATATATTTACCACATAGGTAAGTTCCATGAGTTATAAACTCTTATATTATATGTTACACTTTTATCATCTTTTATTAGATGATTATTCCCTTTAGTTGTACTATATTATACAACTTATATTAAGATTATTATCCTAATATTATGTAACATTTTATGTTGTACAATTACAACTCTTAAGGTTTAATCAATAAATACCTTAGTTTATAAATCTCATTTATTCATAGTTTGTCACATTATTTAATGTGAATATCCTTACTTATATTAATTCCATTAAAACCACCTTAATACCATATAATTGTTATAACATTTATAACATAGTAGACCATAGTCTAAAATTCATTTTCCAACTCTTATTAATTCGGTAAAGCCCTTGAATTTATTTAAATTCCGTTTTGACCACATAACATCATGTAATGTTATACCATATGTTAATATCATATAATATGATATCTTTATTTCCTTTAATTTATAACCTATAGTTTTTATGCAAAACTATTATATATTGCCGCATAGGCACATATATTAAACCTTATTCTTTTTCCATAATCCATAGTTTCCTTTATTTACAAATTCACCCCATTATTTATAACATGTTATATATTCCATATAATATAACATTTTTAACTTATAAAATGGTATAACCTATGGTTATATTTTTTGTAAATTCCGAACAGACCCATAACTGTTCTATAATTGCCATTTGGCCCCATTTATAACATATAGTTTTATAATACCATTAAAACTATATATTATACACATATCTTATTAAATACCCTTATATAATTCTAAAAATCACCAAATTTCACCAAAGGGTTATAAATATCCTTATTAACCCATATACTTTCGGTATTTGCTATACCACCACATATATTTCTCCAAAGTGTCATAATGACATAACTATATATTATACATATATAGTTTAGAGAAAATTACATCGCCCACCCATGACGTTTTGTGAAATTACACAGCCCACCCACGAGGTTTCAAAAATTACTTTGCCCACCCATGTGGTTTCCACAATTTTACATCCAGCAACTTTTCTAATATTTGATCAACTTAAAAGATGGTTAAATGATATCCAAATTTGATGAAACTTTACATGGACGATATTAAAGTGTTATATTTTGGTAAAACATGAAATCCAACATTTTTTTAAGCTCATATATGATCCGTGGGACCCGATGAACGTGTCTCATGTTTCATTGGGTCCCACAGGTCATATATGACCTTAAAAAACTTTGGATTTGGCATTGAACAAAAATATAACACCTTAGCATCGTCCATGTAAAGTTTCATCAAATTTGGATATCATTTAACTATCTTTTAAGTTGATCAAATATTAGAAAAGTTGCTGGATGTAAAATTATGGAAACCACATGGGTGGGCAAAGTAATTTTTGAAACCTCGTGGGTGGGCTGTGTAATTTCACCAAACGTCATGGGTGGGTGTGGAGGTGATTTTTCGGTGTGAGGGGGGGTCTATCTAAATATGGTCCAAATAAAAGCCTAGATCCTAGAAATTGCCATTCTGTGGAGGGTGGAAACCCGTTATTCTGGCAACCCTCAAATACCTACTAAATTGTCCGTCTTTCCCAGAAAGCATAAGGGGAATACTAGTGAGCACTACACCCGCTCTCAATGGGCCCCACACGGACTTATGCCTCTATAAGGCGGAAATTGACTAGAGTCGCCACCTAGTTTGACCTAAGGAACTAGGAAGGGAGGAGAAGGAAGGTTCTAAGACTGTTGGTTGACTCTGAATTTGTTGCCTATGGATAGGACTTATCTGATCATACCAGAGATTCTGTGTGGGTTCGTACTGGGTTACACCCCTTAGAAGTGGCAACGACCACGAATTCGGATTGGTGCCCGAGGAAACCTCGGTCTCCAATTGTCGGGATTGCCTTCTTTCAAAACCTTTTTAGAGAGATTCATTTAAAAGCCAAGGATATGATTAGGATGAGAAGAGAGAGAGAGTGGATGAGGCGAGCTTCTCTGCCAAGCTAGCGCCAAGAGGAAGAATTGGTGAATTCGGATGAGTATAGAATGAAGATTTAGGAAAAGTCTGAGGTTGAGTGAATGAACGAGACTTAGAGTTTGATGGTTTGAAGTTTGTGGGAGTCAAAGAATGTTTGAGAGTTTCAAGAGGTATGAAGAACACCTTAGAGGGGGAAAGGGGTTTTTTGTTTGGAATGGGGTCGCACCCTAGATGGGCTGCCTACGTACTCAACACCTTGTTGAGATCAGACCTTACGTAGTTCACAAGTTTTGAGGTTTTTGGAAGTTTTGAGGTTTGTGGAGTTTGAAGATATTTGAGATTTATAAAGGTTCGGAGTTTCGAGAAGTTTCGGGTTTGGGATGCTAGTCTGTGAGACGCTCGGGTCTGTGAGACGCTCGGGTCTGTGAGACGTTTGAAACCTTGAGATGTCGAAGTCTATGAGACGCTCGGTCTGTGAGACGCTCGGGTCTGTGAGACGCATAGTTCTGTGAGACATTCGAATCATTGGGATGACAAAGTCTGTGAGACGCTCGGGTCTATGAGACAATCAAAGTGTGTGGGGAATTGGAATGAAATTGAAATTGAAGTTGAATGAATTTTGATTTGAATTGGAATTTGAATTGAAACTTAATTGGAGTTGAATTGAATTTTTGAATGAACTGAAATTGAATGAAGTTTTGAATCAAGTTGGAAATTACAAGTCGAGTTGAACCTGGGTTGAATTGAATTGATTTGGACTGTATTGAATTGAATTCGGATTTGAATGTGTTTGGAATTGAATTGAATTTTTGAGTGAATCGGGAATGAAATGAATTGAAATTGATGAAGTTTTGAATTGAATTGAATTTACAATGGATTTCTAAATTGAATTGGGATTAAATTGAAATTGGAATCAGGTGGAATTGGAATTGGGTTGGAATTGAATTGATTTAAGATTTGAATTGGAGTTGGAATTGATTTTGGATTGATTCGGAATTGAAAATGAATGTGAATTGGATTGCAAAAGAATCAAATTTGGATTTGAATTGGAATTGATTTGAGTTGGATTGATTTCTGGAAATTAAATCAGGCCAGGCTGATCTTGAAATAGAATTGAGCTGAATTTGGGCTTAATTTAAATTTGGGCTGGGTTTGAATGTGGGCCAGATTTGGGCCTTTTGATTTGGGTCTCGAATTGGGCTTCAAATTGGGCCTTGAATTGGACCTCAAATTGAATTGGTATTGGACTTGAAATCGATTGATTTTTTTTTGCTTTTGTGATGTTCTTTTTCTTGGCCCCTTCTAAGGGTGATTGATGATTTTATTTTTTATGGCTTTTTCTTTTTCCTGTTTTGTTAAAGAAAAATTTCGATTTATTTTGATTTTAGAAATTGTAAAGAATTCTTAATCGAATCTCCCCTCTTTTTTTTACAAATTAATTACAAAATAAGTGGGAATTTTGAGAGACCACCTTGGGATGAATGATTTTATTTTTAGGAGCAAGGAATTTTGATTTTGAATTAGATTTTTATTGATTGTGAATTTTATTTTGACAATTATGGATTGTTTGGAAAGTTTTTTTTTTGCTAGGAGAGATGTTCCTCACAAACAGGTACTACGACCCTCGGGTACTACGACCTTAATGCGAGCAACATCTGTGAATAGTCCTAGGCTTTTCTAAAAAGGCCCACAGAAAAATATGGGCCTGAACTGATAAATCGATTCTAAAATGAATTAGTAACCTAGAAAACAGTGTAGGGTTCCTCAAGATAAATGAAATTAGGAACATACAATACATGAAGAGAACAAGCAAACGGCGCATGTAATGGTGAGCAAACAACTTCCGATCAACAAGTAAGTCACATTTTCCATTTTCTCTTTTTTTAGCTGTGACAATTTCAAATTGGGATCGAATCATGACACAGTTGAAGCACGTTAACATTTCCAATTGAAACATGCTGCAATGTAAATACAATACAATTCGAAGATTAATGCAACAGTATATATTGTCGAACTACAACCAGTTGCCTAATGCGACGCGGTTATCTGGTGTCAAAGCTTTTCAGTTTGCAACTTACAACAATGAGAACATGGGCAGAATGGCACTAGGAAACAGGTTATATCATGTCATTTGTCTTACTAGTTCATAGTAGCCATAAACAGGGCTTGAAATCCCGAATCGAATCACACATTTACAAGTCATAATGCGGTAGTGAAACAGAGATGAGAGCAAAGCATAAATAGAGCTAAATCTGGGCAAAGTGATTGCTACAAGAAGCTCAACTAAGCAGAGAGGAAAAGGAAAAAGAATCAACCAGAATATCAGTACATATACCTGCAATAACTACAACACAACTATGGTCAATATTTATCACAACAGAAATACAGAAGTGAAGCAAAAATATAAGCAACAAATGTAATCGCCAGCCTAGCGTTAAGGTCTACAGATTCTTCAATCTCACTTCTCATCTCTCATTCTTTCTTCACGTGAAAACTGAATAATCTAACATCAAATTAAACCAAAACAGAAAAGCAATACACAGGACAGTTTTTCCTTTGATGGAAATGAGAAGGGACACCAACCCTTAAATCAACAGCTCAATCAGTTTTAACAAGCCGACCGGTACTTCAAGCATCCTTCCAAGCAGTCTGCATGTGCAAGCCTCGTCCAAGGCTCCAAGCAATCCATACTCACAAAGCTTGACTCGAGCACAGGTTTTTTTTAAATATACCTCAGTCAAAGCATCAAAACAAAAGGGTATCAGAAATTCTGCAATACGACAATTTTTCATCACAAACACAAAGCATTCTGCTCGAACACTAATGAAACGAGAATCAATTCCAAAAGTCAGTTAAGGAACAGTATAATAAGACAATGATAAACCCCCAAATTAACCTCTCGACTGAATATAGGTAGCATGACCAAAGACCAAATCAAGTCGATGCGCAATCGTCATTTGGTTTCCCCAAAACATAATCTCCAATTTAACTGAAATTTCAAGAGAAATCAAACAGGCTACTGGGTTTGCCCGCTACCGAAAGGGGATAGGCCTAGAACTCAAATTACTCCCTCTGTTTGAATCAAACCAAGGCGATGAGATTAACCCGAAATAAACAAGAAAGCAATAAATCGAACAGGACAAGAAGATTTAATTATGTGGACAGATTCAAAAAAGTAACAAGAAAGGGAGCATCACCGTATTCAGGTGAAGAATCTACAATCGGTGATCATCAAAGACGGTGGATCTCGATGTCTGAAGGTAGTAGATAGCAGTAGGTGATGGTCATTTGAACTCGCCGGGTGGGTTTTGAGCGGTGGAGCAGGCGTGTTCCTTGTCGCCAAGTTGATTACAAATTACCGTGAGTGCTGGGAAGACAATGAGGAGGGTCGAGGCGTGTATGTTCTTCGTTCGCCAGTTTAGTTGCAACATTACCGATCGTTAGGAAAATGAGGAGGTGCAGAGTGGTGTATGTTGTTGTTTCGCAAGATTGAGTGAGTAAAATTACCGTGAGTGTGAAGAGAAAGAAGTGCAGAGCATGGGTATTTTAGTTGGCCAATCGAGTAGCAAAATTACCGGGTTGAAGAGGTTGAAGAAGGCGCAGCACAGATGCGCTCTTTGTCGGCAGTGGGGTTGTGAAGTCGCCGGAAACTGAAGAGGATGAGGGGAAGAGTATGGGTGTTCTTGTTTCGGCTGGAGAAATCAACGGACGAAGGAGAGATAGTGGTGAATGAAGGGCTCATTCTAGGTTGAATCGATGAACTGGAGGGTTCTTTTTTGTTTAGCGGACGAGAAGCTTCACAGAAGATTGGGGAAGGTGGAGGATGGAGACGCAGGGAGGAGGAGCTGAGTATGCCAATCTCGTTTTTGGTTTCTGAAGATGGAGTCAAAAATGGATGATCGAGCGATGAAGATGTGAGGAGGAGGAGGCGGCTCATCTGAGTCAGGGTTGATGGAGAATCGATTCGGGATTGATGGGGGGAGGAAAAAAATATCGACCGAGGGAGACGGCTACTGTTCATCCTGTTTTGGGGTTGGTGTCTTATTCTTTTATAAGTAGCAGTTAGGGTTTTATTCTTCGTATATGTGGGCTGTGTTTTGAACTAGGATGAGGCAGAGAACGGTGTAGACCACGATTGGTGCTGAGGCGGGCTATGGGCCGCGTGACTGGGTTCGAGTCTGGTCCAACTCAGGCCAGTAAAACTGAAAATAAAAGAACTTGGACGATCTGAGTTTTGAACTCGCAACCTGCAACATCTCTTGTCCATATGATAACCAACTACACCATGGTAGAACTCGATATATGAACGCAGAAGAAAATAATCAAACTCTAATACGAGCTGAATGGGAAATAAAAAACCACTAGCGTTCCATTCACATTTTGAATCTAGACCAATGGGTGCTAATGTGGACACCCTTACCAACTGCACTAATGACAAGACTTAATTTACAAATGTGAGAAATAATACTATAGCTCTAACTCGAGCTGAATGAAATCTATAAAAATGTTAGCGTTTTAAATGGGAATATACAGTAACACAAAAGGGTTTTATCTAATGAAATGAAGTGTTTTATTTTTGGAGAGTCATGAAATAATGGAGACGCAAGTAAAACATACGAAAATAAAATGATGATAACACATGAAATAATGAAATAGTACTACTATGATGGAAGAAAGAAAAAATACAAGTGAATGTCATAACATGGAAATCGAATTAGATACGTATCAATAGCAGTAAATAAGATTCAAAAAAGAAGTAGCAAAATAGAATGAGATGAGGGAGAGCTTAATCGAATTAGCTACAAAACGAAATAGGCTAGTACGGAATATAATAGTGAAAAGGTACATAAAATGATGAAAATGATTCTACAAATAATAATGATAAATACAAAATAAAACAAGTACTAAAAAAGGAAATACAAGTAAATGTATCAATGAAATGAAGTGAGATAAAATAAACAAGTAGCGAAATAGCATGAACTAAAATAAAACAAATAGACACTTGATAAGCGAATAAAACGTAACTGACTAACGTGACATAAATCGAAAAATAAAATGGTAAAGTAAGTAAATAACAAAAATGGACGGATTTGAAAATGGATGCTTTGAAAATTGATTTAAAAAAATTTGTCTTAAAAATGGCGGTTTCATTTTGGCACGCACATGAATAAGTGTTGAAAAGGAAGGCGACGACCCTTTATTTATTTATCTGAATTTTGTTTTATGGGGTGAGAATTTTTGGTGTCTACAGATGGCTCCCCTTGATTCAGTTTTGCAAGCCCTTGCAGAATTGGATCAAGGTTGAGAGGGCGCCAAAAATTCTCACTACGGTTTTGTGGTGCATTGGGATGCGACCGCGAGGAAGATAATGTATGAATGTGACCGGAAATGATATGATAGCTGAATGAACGAAGACTTATTACGAGCCTATAATGCAAACAATTATATTGGTTTTTGGGTGCACGAGGGCTTAGAAGAGCCTCAACTGGACCTCTTGACATCCAGTCCTAGGACTTATGACGAGCCTAGAATGCAATTGAAAGTACGAGGACTTAGGAGAGCCTCAACTAAACCTCTTGACATCTAGCTATAGGACTTATGACGAGCCTATAATACTTTGGTTGTGTACCGTACTAGTAGCGTAATACCTGCCTAGCAAGCGGATGTGAAACGATCTCGCACTAGTAGCGTAATAGCTGCCTAGTGGAGGAAAAGCGGTGGGACCGTACTAGTAGCGTAATAGCTGCCTAGCAGGCGGATGTGAGACGATCTCGCACTAGTAGCGTAATAGCTACCTAGCGGAGGAAAAATTTTGGGACCGTACTAGTAGCGTAATAGCTGCCTAGTGGGTTATGAAGTGAATGATCTCGCACTAGTAGCGTAATAGCTGCCTAGTGGAGGAAAAAGGCGAGACCGCACTAGTAGCGTAATAGCTGCCTAGTGGGTTATGAATTGGACGATTTCACACAGTAGCGTAATAGCTGCCTAGTGGAGGAAAAAAGCGTAACAGTACTAGTAGCGTAAGCTGCTTAGCGGGTTATGAAATGAACGAACTCGCACTAGTAGCGTAATAGCTGCCTAGTGGAGGAAAAAAAAGCGGGACCGCACTAGTAGCGTAATAGCTGCCTAGTGGAGGAAAAGACGGGACCGCACTAGTAGCGTAATAGCTGCCTAGCGGGTTATGAATTGGACGATCTCGCACTAGTAGCGTAATAGCTGCCTAGTGAAGGAAAAAACGGCGGGACCGCACTAGTAGCGTAATAGCTGCCTAACGGGTTATGAATTAGACGATCGCACTAGTAGCGTAATAGCTGCCTAGTGGAGGAAAAATTTTGGGACCGTACTAGTAGTGTAATAGCTGCCTAGTGGGTTATGAAGTGAACGATCTCGCACTAGTAGCGTAATAGCTGCCTAGTGGAGGAAAAAAGGCGAGACCGCACTAGTAGCGTAATAGCTGCCTAGTGGGTTATGAATTGGACGATTTCACACTAGTAGCGTAATAGTTGCTTAGTGGAGGAAAAAAGCGTAACCGCACTAGTAGCGTAATAGCTGCCTAGTGGTTATGAAATGAACGAACTCGCACTAGTAGCGTAATAGCTGCCTAGTGGAGGAAAAAAAAGCGGGACCGCACTAGTAGCGTAATAGCTGCCTAGTGGAGGAAAAGACGGGACCGCACTAGTAGCGTAATAGCTGCCTAGCGGGTTATGAATTGGATGATCTCGCACTAGTAGCGTAATAGCTGCCTAGTAAAGGAAAAAACGGCGGGACCGCACTAGTAGTGTAATAGCTGCCTAACGGGTTATGAATTAGACGATCTCGCACTAGTAGCGTAATAGCTGCCTAGTGAAGGAAAAAACGGCGGGACCGCACTAGTAGCGTAATAGCTGCCTAACGGGTTATGAATTAGACGATCTCGCACTAGTAGCGTAATAGCTGCCTAGTGGGTGTAAAACAAAAGGCGACCGTACTAGTAGCGCAATAGCTATCTAGCAGGTGTAAAACGAAAAATTCAACCGCACTAGTAGCGCAATAGCTGTCTAGCGGGTGTAAAATGAAAGGCGACCGTACTAGTAGCGCAATAGCTGTCTAGCAGATGTAAAACGAAAGGCGACCGTACTAGTAGCGCAATAGCTGTCTAGCAGGTGTAAAACAAAAAATTCGACCGCACTAGTAGCGCAATAGCTGTCTAGCGGGTGTGAAGATGCGTCAGATAGTGAGCAAATTTTGTGGGTATATGCAGATGATATGTGATGTGTGGTGATTAACCAATGTATTAATCGAATTAAACTCCCTATTTGTGGATGTAGATTTTCGTGTGAGCTGATGGCTCCACAATTGCTTCAAAACTTTGAGATGACTTTGGCATGTATTGGTGGCTCTAGCATGCATTGGTCGCTCCGGGTTACGCGATGGCTCTGGTATGCACTGATGGCTCCGGTGTGGCCAACGGTCCGGGGTGGTTGGTGGGTTTTGATATGACAGTGAACTTGAGAATGGTCGATGGTCTTGATGCGGTTGTTGAAGTTCGAGGTGACTGATCGGTTGGCTCTATCTGATGGATTTGTTGTGGGTGAACTTGTTATCATACTGAATTGCCAAACATGGTTGGATGTCTTCGGTGTAGTTCTGATCATGGCTCCGGGATGGCTCCGTCATAATTCGTGACCCCATTGTGAGTAACGGCTCTAGGATGGTCAGTGGGTTTCGATTTGAGTGAAGATTATCGGGATGGTTGGCGGGTTTCGATTTTGATTGGATTTTGAGTCGAATGGTGGATTCGATTTGGATTGGATTTTGAGTCGAATGGTGGGTTGATGTGATTAGTGGATTTTGATGTGGTTGATGTTTTTTGTGGTGATGAATGGCTTCGGTGTGGCTCCGGAATAGCTCAATGTGACTCCGAGGGGAAGAAGGGGGAGTTTTTTCCTTTGAGGTGGTCGCACCCTGGATGGGCTGCCTACGTACTCAATTCCATATTGAGATCAGACCATACGTAGTTCGATCCTATGTGAGCAAAGCCTTGGTGACGAAATGGCTCTAACAAGGATTTGAGGTGGCCCCCGTATTGTTCTCGGACTGTTGGGATGGCCTCTGTGTAGCTCTATGGATGGTCTCAATGTTTTGAGGATGACTCCCGCATGGCTCCAGATTGGCTCGATAGGGATTGAGTATGGCATGATGGCTCCAGCTACGGTCCTCTCATGGCTTCGGTGTGGTTACTGCATGGCTCTCGAAGGGCTCTTGAATGATTTTGGCAGGGCCTTAAGATGGCTCCAGCTTTGACTTCTTTGAATCGGGAGTTGCGCTTCAAAAACTGCAACTAAAGTTGACTTTCAACGAGACTAGGCAAAGTTCTTACCAGTCAGATGTTAATGATGAAGTGCCTATGATGCATGCAAACACTGGGTGCAAAACATGATGCCAAATGCATATGCAGTTTTGGGAGAGAGGGTACGGTCCTATCTCTGTTAATACAAGGTTTACGAATATAAGACATCTCCGGTTCGATCTTGATTATATTAAACTCGAATGCGTGAATCACTTTCCTCTCATGGAGGGATAACGGGTCAATCTTTCATGAGTATGGCCGTGTGTGCAAATGTCGTGATGACACTCTTGATGCTCACAGCAGTATTTTCCTTAGAATTCCTTTCGAGGTTATGGACTTTCCGTTCCTCATAAATTCCTCACCTGCAATGGGGTAGGCCGATTATGATTTGGTGGTTCAGTCGAAGAGTCACTCAAAGACACTCTTGTGAGATTAGGTCACACTCATTCGCTAACGGTCCCTTTGGTATGGCGACATGTTGATAACAAGTGCGAAACTATGATCCATGTTTCAGATCCGATACTTTCGGTTAACGCTCATCAACTAACGAGTCAGAGGTCTTTTATTGGGTTATAACGGGGCTGAGGGGTATGTATGTTACATGGGACTGGAGGATTTATTTGGGAATTATGGAGCTTTTGTACAATAGAGGACATGTTTCGCCTTTGCCATGGGTGGAATGATTACGGGTTTTGATAACCTTTATTGGTTTCTATGGGACATCATTGGTCCTTCTGATTTGGATTTCTCTTCTTCTGCTCTTCTGGTGTTTTATTTGAACTTTCTTCTCATTTTGTTTTTGAAACTGCATTTGGCTCATCAACTTTCTCAAGCGTTCTCTGCTTTGTATTTTGGCTTTCAGCTTTGGAGCTGCATTGACTCATCGGTCTTCTTGAACATTTTCGGTGTTTGGCTTTGGAGTTGCATTGACTCACTGATTTCTTCAAGCATTTCATTTGTGTTTTTGTGAAGATGGTGGGGGAGAGACCATGGCTCCGGCTCCTTTGAGATCCTCTATTGCAAGGGCAAGTAAGTATATGTACGTGGGTTGGCATGTTGTGGAGTTCACAAAAAAAGATTTATCGTGAAAGGCTCAGCGGGGCTCACTAAGGGATTATGTACAGGGCAGTCAAAGCTTTGGTTTTGTGGGGATTTTGATCCTAAGTGCCTCGTCATTCTCATTATTCAATAATTGTTTTCTTACTCTTCTCAAATCTTTGCATGAATCACAGTTCGTATCATGTTTATCGACATTGCTCTCACTATGATTTGTGCCTCTCCATGTGCTGAAGGAATGCACATGTCGCTCGTGGTTTTACCTCAATTGGAACTCTTTACTTTCCCTCATCACTCAATGGATTGTCCAAAACACTCATTTGAAATTCGAAGGAAAATACCGCTCTTTGCACACTACTCACTTTGGTTTGTGGTGCTGATTTTGATTGGACCCTTGAGTTCATTGACGGGTCAAGAGTTTAGTGATTCAAACACTATGTTCAACAATCAATCAAGCTTTTCACCGAAGACATCGTTTCGATATGGGTATGCAAATGCAATTATCTACAATACAATATGATGTGGTAATATGGAATTACTATGTATAGGATGCATGAAAGATGAGAATGAAAATGACTCATTTGAATTTGATTCGATTTTTTTGCTTTTTTATGGATGCATGCATGAGTGGTAAGGTTATGACTAGTCTCGCTTGAGCCAAATTCAGCTTGCGGTTCATGAAGCTCATCCCGTCATTGTAAGCCTGAAGAAGGTCAAGTTATTGGATGTGATGTGAGAGAAGTTGTTTCAAAATGGTATTTGGTCGATGATTGGCTCCTGGGATTTTGGAATTTTAGGGAGTGAAAACTCCCGCATGGTGATCCCATGATATGACAGTGATGACTGCTTTTTTGGGATTTTTGAAGGTATGTTTTTTATTTGGGATTTTTTGGATTATGCTTTTTTGGATTTTTGAATGTATGCATTTCTTTTATTTGGGATTTTTTTTGGGTATATGATTTTTGGACGTATGATTTATTGGTACATGCTCTTTTGTTGGTGTTAGTCTCTATGTACATGGCATGCCGAATGGGAGATGCTTGAATCCCTGGTATTTCTTGCCTATCGCTTTGAGGGTCATGCTTTCACTCGTGGGCAAACGCGGTTATTCACCTGCAAACACAGTCATCACAACAGGAAGAAGAACATGACAAATGTGAATGTTAGCATGCTTGCAAATTGGGATGAATGCTTATGTGTGGTGTGTTGGGAATGCAACACGTGATTATGCAATTTTTCTGAGGTGAGCGTGGTTCATGCATGATTAATGAATGTGAACTGACTGGAATGGAAAGAAGCAAGTCGTATCTGCTAAAAGAAATCAAGTTTTTAGAAAAATAGTTTTGAAAACACGTGTTTTCGAAGTGGTGGATTTTCTTAGTAGGAATTTTGATGCTCGATCATTCGCAAATAAAAATAGGGAGTAAGGAACCCTATACACATGATCTAAATAAATTCAAAAGGAATGTACAACCTATACACGAAGTCTATTCAGAATTGACAAGAGAGAAAAGAATGCTAGGGGAAAACCTATACATCGGTTCTAACAGTCATTAAATGGGGGTGTTGGAGCTTAAAAACTTCTCCCGAATTCTGCTACTTCGTCTTGAGCTTCTGACTGGCAGCTCATTCATGTTTGGGCTTCTGATTGACCGTCGTTCGTATTCGGGATCTTGACAGGTTACTCGCTCGTCTTCTGGCTCTTGCAGCGAAGCGGTATTGTGATCAAACAAAACTGGTTGGTGTTCTTCTGACTCTCAAAAATTTGAAGTCGAACAATCGTTGCTGGTCTTCATGTCGCTTGACTCGGGTTGGTGCACCTCTGATTTTCGGTTCAGACAGCAGTTGTTGATCTTCATGCGCTCCATCTGCTCCGACGAGGGAACTAAGGGGCGTTTTTTGAGAAAGGAAAGGTGAATGATCGAGCACAAGTTCTCTGTGAAATCCACCACTTATGTGAAAACACGAATGACTAGTACGCTCCACGGTAATGACCGCCGTTGAAGGTGGGTTGAACTTCAAAAATAGCGGGTCGCAACATGGGGACTAAATCATTTATTTTGAAATACGTTTATGAAAATCAACTTTGAAAATTGCTTTGAAAAACAAGTTTGAGATAATATCCGTGAAAAATGTTGTTTAAAATTTGTTTGTAAAAGCATGTTTTTGAAATCTGTTTTTGAAATGAAATTTATGAGAAGTGTTGTTTGAAAATCATTTGTAAACAGTAGATTTTTGAAATTTGTTCTTTGCAAACCGTTTGACAAAGTTTGTTTTTGGAAGACTTTGATTGAAACAGTTTTGAAAACTGCTTTGGAAAACATTTTGAAATCATTATTTTGAAACCTTCGAGATGACGCTTTGAAGATATTTCATTAGAGGTTCGACATGATTCATTTTGATTTTTGCTAATTTTTAAAACGTGGTCACACATATATGTAAGTGCAAAATAAAAAATCGGGATTTTATGTGGAGCTAAGTGTGAATGATTGGGATAATCACCTTCCAGGTCAATCAATGCTTCTATACACCGGGGGAACCATCGTCCCTTCACTGTTCATCTCTCGGGATTTATCTCTGTTGCCTGTGGGGCACGTCATCGAGAAAGACCGGAGTGCTTAAGTTCGAAAGGTCAGGATACCCGAAGTGATACAGTCACATGAGCCACGGCCGGTGATTATCACAACATGCTCACTTTTCGGAAAACTTGGGGAAGTACTGCATGGGGTCAGGTCTCCCGTCGTCTGCACGGTCAGGTGTGTCTAAAGTCTAAATTATTCACTGACTACGTTGTGCCATGTATGGGTATCCGGTAAATACGGGATCCTCTATGGACGTGTAGCGTGACATCAGGCTTTAGAGACACCCGTGGTGCAGAGGACACTTGGAGAACTGAGCCCATGCAATCTTCAGGGTAATGCAAAGGGTGGTCAGACAGGCGGCATACAAGGGGGTGACTACCCATAAACCCATCCTAGACACGGGACTAGGCAGCTGGACACTGAAGGCTCAGAGTTCACTATGGGTTCGTTTGGGGACAGCTGCTGGGGGCTGCTGTTGGGTCCTGCTGCTGGAAATTGAGAAGTTGTCTGCTGATAGTTTTGTAGAAGCTGTCAGCTGCTAGTTTTGGTGTTTGGTGGAACGTCTGCTGATGGTTTTAAAAAGCAGAGACAATTGTTAGGTCCTACTGCTGAAAATTGAGAAGCTGTTAGCTGATGATTTTGCAGAAGCTATCAGCTACTGATTTTGGGTGTTTAGTGGAACCCTGCTGATTTTAGAAATTGAGAAGCTGTCTGCTGCTGGAAGCTGTTTCCCAAACGAGCTATATGCTGGCTTTGACTCGAAAAGGTAAGTGTTGAAGGATCATGAGTTTTCAAGGCGTAGATACTACGATCATACCGCCTCGTGTGCATAGTCCTTACTACGAAGGGCATCTGCTCATGGGGAATAAATTGTGGACCAATATTATCCCGACCGCAAATATCAAGGGTGACACAGAGGAATGCATGTCCTAAGCTACCCTATGCACCCACCTCAGGACTATTCCTAACAGTTCAATATCACAACCAAAAAGCGGTAAATAAATGTGCAGGCAAAGAGAGGGGAAGAAGTTAGACCCCTAATGGGCCCACCTACCTGAAGTTCCTGCAAGTTAGTCTAGCATAATCACGCAATTATGTAGCAAGCAAAGCGCAGATGGCAAGCAAAGTCAAGTATAAGCTACACACTCTCATCCTAACTATCCTCACCAATCACACTCTGAGTGTGGAGTAGAGTAATCCTAATGACTTTCAAGATGAATCTCTTGAAGGTTTTGAAAGAAGTGGGGAAGTCCCGACAATTTTGAATGGAGTTCAGTCTTCCTTTAGTTTGAGAAAAACTTTACTCAAGTTTTCCCCAGCAGAGTCGCCATTCTGTGGATGGTGATTTTTCGGTGTGAGGGGGGGTCTATCTATATATGGTCTGACTAAAAGCCTAGATCCTAGAAATTGCCATTCTGTGGAGGGTGGAAACCCGTTATTCTGGCAACCCTCAAATACCTACTAAATTGTCCGTCTTTCCCAGAAAGCATAAGGGGAATACTAGTGAGCACTACACCCGCTCTCAATGAGCCCCACGCGGACTTATGCCTCTATAAGGCGGAAATTGACTAGAGTCGCCACCTAGTTTGACCTAAGGAACTAGGAAGGGAGGAGAAGGAAGGTTCTAAGAACTGTTGGTTGACTATGAATTTGTTGCCTATGGATAGGACTTATCTGATCATACCAGAGATTCTGTGGGTTCGTACTGGGTTACACCCCTTAGAAGTGGCAACGACCACGACTTCGGATTGGTGCCCGAGGAAACCTCGGTCTCCAATTGTTGGGATTGCCTTCTTTCAAAACCTTTTTAGAGAGATTCATTTAAAAGCCAAGGATATGATTAGGATGAGAAGAGAGAGAGAGAGAGAGTGGATGAGGCGAGCTTTTCTGCCAAGCTAGCGCCAAGAAGAAGAATTGGTGAATTCGGATGAGTATAGAATGAAGATTTAGGAAAGTCTGAGGTTGAGTGAATGAACGAGACTTAGAGTTTGATGGTTTGAAGTTTGTGGGAGTCAAAGAAGGTTTGAGAGTTTTAAGAGGTATGAAGAACACCTTAGGGGGGAAAGGGGTTTTTGTTTGGAATGGGGTCGCACCCTAGATGGGCTGCCTACGTACTCAACTCCTTGCTGAGATCAGACCTTACGTAGTTCACAAGTTTTGAGGTTTTTGGAAGTTTTGAGGTTTGCGGAGTTTGAAGATATTTGAGATTTATAAAGGTTTGGAGTTTCGAGAAGTTTCAGGTTTGGGATGCTAGTCTGTGAGACGCTCGGGTCTGTGAGACGCTCGGGTCTGTGAGACGTTTGAAACCTTGAGATGTCGAAGTCTATGAGATGCTCGGTCTGTGAGATGCTCGGGTCTGTGAGACGCGTAGGTCTGTGAGACATTCGAATCATTGGGATGACAAAGTCTGTGAGACGCTCGGGTCTATGAGACAATCGGAGTGTGTGGGGAATTGGAATGAAATTGAAATTGAATTGAAATCGAAGTTGAATGAATTTTGATTTGAATTGGAATTTGAATTGAAACTAAATTGGAGTTGAATTGAATTTTTGAATGAATGAAATTGAATGAAGTTTTGAATCAAGTTGGAAATTACAAGTCGAGTTGAACCTGGGTTGAATTGAATTGATTTGGACTGTATTGAATTGAATTCGGATTTGAATGAGTTTGGAATTGAATTGAATTTTTGAATGAATCGGGAATGAAATGAATTAAAATTGATGAAGTTTTGAATTGAATTGAATTTACAATGGATTTCTAAATTGAATTGGGATTAAATTGAAATTGGAATCAGGTGGAATTGGAATTGGGTTGGAATTGAATTGATTTAAGATTTGAATTGGAGTTGGAATTGATTTTGGATTGATTCGGAATTGAAAATGAATGTGAATTGGATTGCAAAAGAATCAAATTTGGATTTGAATTGGAATTGATTTGAGTTGGATTGATTTCTAGAAATTAAATCAGGCCGGGCTGATCTTGAAATGGAATTGAGCTGAATTTGGGCTTAATTTAAATTTGGGCTGGGTTTGAATGTGGGCTAGATTTGGGCCTTTTGATTTGGATCTCAAATTGGGCCTTGAATTGGACCTCAAATTGAATTGGTATTGGACTTGAAATCGATTGATTTTTTTTGGCTTTTGTGATGTTCTTTTTCTTGGCCCCTTCTGAGGGTGATTGATGATTTTATTTTTTATGGCTTTTTTCTTTTTCCTGTTTTGTTAAAGAAAAATTTTGATTTATTTTGATTTTAGAAATTGTAAAGAATTCTTAATCGAATCTCCCCTCTTTTTTTTACAAATTAATTACAAAAGAAGTGGGAATTTTGAGAGACCACCTTGGGATGAATGATTTTATTTTTAGGAGCAAGGAATTTTGATTTTGAATTGGATTTTTATTGATTGTGAATTTTATTTTGACAATTATGGATTGTTTGGAAAGTTTTTTTTGCTAGGAGAGATGTTCCTCACAAACAGGTACTACGACCCTCGGGTACTACGACCTTAATGCGAGCAACATCGGTGAATAGTCCTAGGCTTTTTCTAAAAAGGCCCACAGAAAATTATGGGCCTGAACTGATAAATCGATTCTAAAATGAATTAGTAACCTAGAAAACAGTGTAGGGTTCCTCAAGATAAATGAAATTAGGAACATACAATACATGAAGAGAACAAGCAAACGGCGCATGTAATGGTGAGCAAACAACTTCCGATCAACAAGTAAGTCACGTTTTCCATTTTCTCTTTTTTTTAGCTGTGACAATTTCAAATTGGGATCGAATCATGACACAGTTGAAGCACGTTAACATTTCCAATTGAAACATGCTGCAATGTAAATACAATACAATTCGAAGATTAATGCAACAGTATATATTGTCGAACTACAACCAGTTGCCTAATGCGACGCGGTTATCTGGTGTCAAAGCTTTTCAGTTTGCAACTTACAACAATGAGAACATGGGCAGAATGGCACTAGGAAACAGGTTATATCATGTCATTTGTCTTACTAGTTCATAGTAGCCATAAACAGGGCTTGAAATCCCGAATCGAATCACACATTTACAAGTCATAATGCGGTAGTGAAACAGAGATGAGAGCAAAGCATAAATAGAGCTAAATCTGGGCAAAGTGATTGCTACAAGAAGCTCAACTAAGCAGAGAGGAAAAGGAAAAAGAATCAACCAGAATATCAGTACATATACCTGCAATAACTACAACACAACTATGGTCAATATTAATCACAACAGAAATGCAGAAGTGAAGCAAAAATATAAGCAACAAATGTAATCGCCAGCCTAGCGTTAAGGTCTACAGATTCTTCAATCTCACTTCTCATCTCTCATTCTTTCTTCACGTGAAAACTGAATAATATATAACATCAAATTAAACCAAAACAGAAAAGCAATACACAGGACAGTTTTTCCTTTTGATGGAAATGAGAAGGGACACCAACCCTTAAATCAACAGCTCAATCGGTTTTAACAAGCCGACCGGTACTTCAAGCATCCTTCCAAGCAGTCTGCATGCGCAAGCCTCGTCCAAGGCTCCAAGCAATCCATACTCACAAAGCTCGACTCGAGCAGGTTTTTTTTTAAATATACCTCAGTCAAAGCATCAAAACAAATGGGCATCAGAAATTCTGCAATACATCAATTTTTCATCGCAAACACAAAGCATTCTGCTCGAACACTAATGAAACGAGAATCAATTCCAAAAGTCAGTTAAGGAACAGTATAATAAGACAATGATAAACCCCCAAATTAACCTCTCGACTGAATATAGGTAGCATGACCAAAGACCAAATCAAGTCGATGCGCAATCGTCATTTGGTTTCCCCAAAACATAATCTCCAATTTAACCGAAATTTCAAGAGAAATCAAACAGGCTACTGGGTTTGCCCGCTACCGAAAGGGGCTAGGCCTAGAACTCAAATTACTCCCTCTGTTTGAATCAAACCAAGGCGATGAGATTAACCCGAAATAAACAGCAAAGCAATAAATCGAACAGGACAAGAAGATTTAATTATGTGGACAGATTCAAAAAAGTAACAAGAAAGGGAGCATCACCGTATTCAGGTGAAGAATCTACAATCGGTGATCATCAAAGACGGTGGATCTCGATGTCTGAAGGTAGTAGATAGCAGTAGGTGATGGTCATTTGAACTCGCCGGGTGGGTTTTGAGCGGTGGAGCGGGCGTGTTCCTTGTCGCCAGGTTGATTACAAATTACCGTGAGTGCTGGGAAGACAATGAGGGAGGGTCGAGGCGTGTATGTTCTTCGTTCGCCAGTTTGGTTGCAACATTACCGATCGTTAGGAAAATGAGGAGGTGCAGAGTGGTGTATGTTGTTGTTTCGCAAGATTGAGCGAGTAAAATTACCGTGAGTGTGAAGAGAAAGAAGTGCAGAGCATGGGTATTTTAGTTGGCCAATCGAGTAGCAAAATTACCGGGTTGAAGAGGTTGAAGAAGGCGCAGCACAGATGCGCTCTTTGTCGGCAGTGGGGTTGTGAAGTCGCCGGAAACTGAAGAGGATGAGGGGAAGAGTATGGGTGTTCTTGTTTCGGCTGGAGAAATCAACGGACGAAGGAGAGATAGTGGTGAATGAAGGGCTCATTCTAGGTTGAATCGATGAACTGGAGGGTTCTTTTTTGTTTAGCGGACGAGAAGCTTCACAGAAGATTGGGGAAGGTGGAGGATGGAGACGCAGGGAGGAGGAGCTGAGTATGCCAATCTCGTTTTGGTTTCTGAAGATGGAGTCAAAAATGGATGATCGAGCGATGAAGATGTGAGGAGGAGGAGGCGGCTCATCTGAGTCAGGGTTGATGGAGAATCGATTCGGGATTGATGGGGGAGGAAAAAAAAATATCGACCGAGGGAGACGGCTACTGTTCATCCTGTTTTGGGGTTGGTGTCTTATTCTTTTATAAGTAGCAGTTAGGGTTTTATTCTTCGTATATGTGGGCTGTGTTTTGAACTAGGATGAGGCAGAGAACGGTGTAGACCACGATTGGTGCTGAGGCGGGCTATGGGCCGCGTGACTGGGTTCGAGTCTGGTCCAACTCAGGCCAGTAAAACCGAAAATAAAAGAACTTGGACGATCTGAGTTTTGAACTCGCAACCTGCAACATCTCTTGTCCATATGATAACCAACTACACCATGGTAGAACTCGATATATGAACGCAGAAGAAAATAATCAAACTCTAATACGAGCTGAATGGGAAATAAAAACACCACTAGCGTTCCATTCACATTTTGAATCTAGACCAATGGGTGCTAATGTGGACACCCTTACCAACTGCACTAATGACAAGACTTAATTTACAAATGTGAGAAATAATACTATAGCTCTAACTCGAGCTGAATGAAATCTATAAAAATGTTAGCGTTTTAAATGGGAATATACAGTAACACAAAAGGGTTTTATCTAATGAAATGAAGTGTTTTATTTTTGGAGAGTCATGAAATAATGGAGACGCAAGTAAAACATACGAAAATAAAATGATGATAACACATGAAATAATGAAATAGTACTACTATGATGGAAGAAAGAAAAAATACAATGAATGTCATAACATGGAAATCGAATTAGATACGTATCAATAGCAGTAAATAAGATTCAAAAAAGAAGTAGCAAAATAGAATGAGATGAGGGAGAGCTTAATCGAATTAGCTACAAAACGAAATAGGCTAGTACGGAATATAATAGTGAAAAGGTACATAAAATGATGAAAATGATTCTACAAATAATAATGATAAATACAAAATAAAACAAGTACTAAAAAAGGAAATACAAGTAAATGTATCAATGAAATGAAGTGAGATAAAATAAACAAGTAGCGAAATAGCATGAACTAAAATAAAACAAATAGACACTTGATAAGCGAATAAAACGTAACTGACTAACGTGACATAAATCGAAAAATAAAATGGTAAAGTAAGTAAATAACAAAAATGGACGGATTTGAAAACGGATGCTTTGAAAATTGATTTAAAAAATTTGTCTTAAAAATGGCGGTTTCATTTTGGTACGCACATGAATAAGTGTTGAAAAGGAAGGCGACGACCCTTTATTTATTTATCTGAATTTTGCTTTAGGGTGGGTGAATTTTGGTGTCTACAGTGGGCGATGTAATTTTCCCTATAGTTTATCTTAATTCCAAAATCAACCCAATAAATTCCTAAAAATTCCTAATAGCCCATGGGTGTTTATAATACCATTATACACCCTATATTTTCGGTAACAACATATATACCACATATGTTAAAATTGTTACAATTAAATACAAACTTATTATAAAACCTTAAATAAGTTATCTAACTTATTTAATTTGGTCAAAAATCCACCATATGGTCAAGGTTGACCACCTTAATATTTCCTTGACCACCAATCTCCATATATTACGACTTGTACCCCAATTTTTCCAGAAATTGCAATTTAACCCCAAAACTTTATATAATCTTATAATTTTTATTTAAACTCCTTTAAACCTCTAATTTTCGGCTTATTAATATATAGCCCCCAAATTTAATTTATTTACACCATAACCCCAATAATATGCAGTAATGCATATTTAGCACCTAAACTTATTAAAAGCTTATAAATGCATAAATAAAATGGCCTAAAGTACATGGCCTTATTACAACATTAGCTTATAAAATAAATTACACATAAATGCCCATAAAAGCCTTAAACTCTCGGCCTTACACCAATATTTTCAATAATTACCAATTTTCCACACAATATCTTAAATTTGACAATTATGATAATTAATTAGTTATAAAATTTACTAAACCATTCCTTAATCACCTAGGTCAAAATAAGACCTTAAATACCTTGTTCACTCACGGCACAATTATACACATATGTATAATTACATATTAATATACCAAGTGAAGGTTTAAGTGATTTATATACCTTGTTTTTGCCTAGTTAAGGCCTTGTTTGGCCACACCCAGCTTAGGATAAAATTTCCACAGCATTATTTACATGTTTTCAAACAGCAATTAAGGCATAGTTAGTCTCCAAGCAAGATCTAACCATAAGGAGTGTTTAATGTCAATTTCAAGGTAAAATTTACCTTGAATACCAAGGCAAGAACAAGTGCTCTTCGGCCTAAATTTACAGAAGGTAAAGGGTGTCAAAAGAGCTACTAAAACCAAGCTTTAAACTGGTATAACTCAGATTAGAAGATGGCTAATCTTTACCTGTTTAAAGTGCCTAAAATGGTGTTTTTGGCTTGGATCTGGCTATACCATGAAGCTCTTGATGTACCAACTGAATAATTATTTAAGATGAAGATAATAAGGCTAGGAACAAAGTTTCACATCCGAATTTTAAGGGAATCAAAAGATATGTGCTTAAAGCACATTTTTATACCTTAAGAACAAGATTAGCTTTTCCACCTTATTCCCTTGTTAATGCCGAGATACAACCTCCATTTAACCTCCAAAACAACCTAAGAACATTGATGTAAGTGGTTGATGCTTTGCTCCATTGAAAGAGGAAGGAATTATGAAGAAAATGAGCATAAAATGACTAATTAAACTTACCTAGGTATCAAGGTGTTCTTCCATGTTCTTGGTAAGTTAGCCACGGTTTGGAGAATCCAAATGGAGAGGATGAAGAGCTGCTGTCGGCAGGCAAGAAGGCAAGTGAAAGAATGCCGAATTTAGCTTTTAAGTTAAGTTTATGTTATAATATGTAATAGTAAATGGTGAATCACCAAATTAGGTAGATATTTGTGTTAATGCTGGAGTGAGCTGTCGTCCATGCTGCTTGGCTGCCGACTTCACAAGGCAAGGATGGTCAATTAATTGACCATTGACCAAACTTAGTCAATCTTGCTTAAAAATGCACTATTTGGGTTACTATTCATACTAAATTGCCCATTTTGATTTTTATTTTTCAAACTTTGATTTAGACTTTAAAATATAGTCTATCATGTCACACATATTATAAATGATATACTCCAGTCTTTAAAATGACAAAAAGTCATTATCTTAGAGCTCATACACAAAAACGTGCTTTAAGGTGGTTTAGCGCACATTTTGTGTCGTAAGGTGTTTCTGAGCTCCGTTTTCTTTGAGAACAGTTTTGTTGTGTTACTTACTTCATTATAATACTTAGGAATCCACTTTGGATCCTATTGAGGTCATACAATCTTTATGGTGCTTTAAAGCACATTTTTGGCTTTACCGATCTTAAGGCATGTTTTGCCTTGTTGAGATCTTTTAGATTGTTCCCCAATGGTACTTAGATGTTTATTAACCATCTTAGATCATTATTAGATCATTTAATTAAGCTTTTAAGGTTAGGGGTATTTCAGTGAGTCTGTTACTCAGACTCTGGAGAGATTCAATAAGATACTAAGTGACATGAAGACAATTAGACTGTGAATGAAAGGTGCATGTCTTGATTTTCTGGGAAAGGAATGGTTACACTACACGACACTACTTGAAAAACAACCTGTGAATGATGAGTCGGTTGAGAAACTTAACAAGGCTGAGACAGAGCTGGTTGTGTTAAAAGAAAAATGTGCAAAACAAAAGAAAATAATGAACCAGTTAGCATGAGAAGGCCCTCCTGGAAAGGTAGGTGACCCGTCGATCAGCTGTTAGGGACCAGTCTTTGAGGGGTATGCCAGCTCTGCCGGCAGTCTGGTCACTACCAATCCAGATGTTACAGGTTTCACTTTATGTGATCCTAGCAACTAGCTAGGGCATAACTAAATTGGAGTGAAAAGAAACGCCATAGGACTGAGGGGAATGGGATTATCCCAAAACTCTCTATCCTGATTCCTCACCCCCTACTAGGGAATGAGATTCCCTTTCCCCAGTACACTTTGACCGGCAACATATGACCATTGACCGATGACTAATGACTATTCACCGGTGACTGGTAAATGTTGACCAGTAATTAATGGGTGTTGACCGGTAACCGGTAACCGGCAACTATTGACCATTGACCGATGGCTATTGACCAAATATTTATTTAATTTCCCCATATCAAACAAACAACTAGGAAAATCAAATGGAATTCTTTTCCATTCCTCTTCATTCCCTTTCCTGATTCCATTCCGTTTCCCCAACTTGAAACAAACACCCCCTGAGTTTGTTGGTGATAAAAGACCCAAATATCATTGGGTCCCTAGTCACACCCATTAGAAGTTAAGTGCAGGCGGGAGTGAGAAGTGAGTAGCACTAAACTTCTCTCACTCACGCCTACGTGCCGAGGAACTTGTTTCTCTGGCAAATAAAAACGTAAAAGTTGTTTTCTTATGCTTGTATTAATAATGGTATTCATCTTTAAAGCTCAACTCGCTGAGTGTTGCAAGAAATTATTATGTTGGAGTGTGTTTCTACTAATGAGAAAAGTACAAATAATTTTCACTAAGTCTTAAGCAGGGAAAAATTCACCAAGATCGTGAATGAATTGGGCATGATATTTGCAAGTCAAATTCGAGGTTCAATATCTCACTGGTATTCAACGATAGGTATGTGACTACTCTGTCATCAGTCTTTCAATAGTATTTGACTAATTTATGCTTGCCCGATACCTGACCGACTATTGGAGATAGAGAAACTATGACTTCTACCTTAGGCCAAGGGCAAAATAGATTTTTTTGGTGTATGTTCAATGATAAAAATCTCATTCCTAACGTTAGACTCTATAATTGACCGATAGGGTCAAAACCAATCCAATAAATCCGTTGAACTAGCCGTTGGCAGATTGTTAGCGGTTTGTCAGTGCTCTGTCAGCGCTGAGTGACATGTCAGTGACCATTGTCCGGGTAGTATAAAAGGAGTTAGGGTGTTCCGACTAGCTCATCACTTACTTCTTACTTTCAAAACACTCTTGCATAATTGCTAAGTGCTATGCATCTCTCTCAAAACATCTATGTGATCGAGTGTCAAAGCCACAAAAGAACCCTAACTCCCTGTTTGTGAGACTCCTTAAACCTCAGTCTCAAAGTTTTGTGAATTTCGTCGATCGAATGGTACCAAGAAATTGATGAAGATTCAGGAGTCATCAGTTGTCGACACCACTAAAACAGTAGCAATGACTGTCGTGGAATAGTCAAAGATCGAAAAGCGTCCTATTGAAGAGGAGACCCCTCTAAAACTAAAGGTAGTGGATGATGAAAGCGTATTTCTATCTGAATTAGAATACATCAAAACTCACATGCCAGATTTATATAGCCGTATCCATAGTTCTTCCTTTAACCTTTCTCTCACTACTCACTCACCCAAACCCCTTTCACAAAAGCCTCTCCACGACAAGTCAGAATCCTCTCCTAAGGTTTTTGTTCAATTGAGCAAGAAAATAGCTACCTCTCTATATGTCACTCCATCCCCACAAACAAAAATAATCTGTAACCCCAAAAGCATCTCTCGTGCATCCTCAAACAAGCCAAAATATTCAAAAAAAGGGTATCCCCAAGAACCCTTGAGAAATAGGATACAACCATCACTGCTCCAAGGGACAGTAGTGGCGACACCTCACCAACACCTCCTGCATCACTAGAAGAGAAGATTGTTGATCACTAGACCTAAAATCTCGAAATTGGCCAGTCATCTGAACAACACAAGGTCTCTCCTTCAAGCGACGACACTACACATAGTGCAGAAGGTGAAGGAGACGAGATGATTCAGGTGGTGAAGATTGCAAAAGAGGTGATCTAACTATAGCGGAAATAACTAAAGAAAAAGGTGAGGATACCAAGGAGTGCGAGGGAGACAAAAAAAGGTGAGGCTAAGAGAATAAAAGGAGAACTACAAGAGGAAAATCATCAGGCTGATGACTCAGAAGACAACTCACCGACAAGACCCTCAGCTGTCAGGGATGCCATAGAATGTCAAGAAATTAGTCCCCCATAGTCCAGTCCTATCAAAAGTCAGAAACGCACTAGGGCACAAAGCAGGAAGACTAAAGAGAAGAATTCAACTCCAATGCCGGCTGCAAATGTAGGAGAACAATCACTCCCACTCTTACTCAAGACTATGAATGTAGACTGGCTGGTGAAGCACGGTCTCTAAGAGATCGTGGACATGCTCGAGTACCAGGGAAGACTAAAGATGTTCGAGAGACAAGACCCCATATATCCTGAGCTGTTGAAGGAGCATATTAGGAATATGAGGCCACTCAGAGAAGCAAACTCGGACGCCTACCAAGTATCCAAGGTACAGGACAAGTGGATACCACTCCACAAGAGCTGGGTTGCTCGCACGTTTGATTTGCGAGAAGGGGGAATCATGGTACCGAAGGAGAATTCTTGGAAATCAATGGGAAGTTAAGTTGGAGAGATGGTGAAGCAGTTTTTTTTATAAGTGGCTGAAAGTTCATCTTAAGTGTGATACTGAGGTTTTAAATGAACCTTTCTCGCAATACGATAGTGGTGAGTTTTGAACCCAGGACCTTTGGTTCAAGGATACCACCCCACTACCGACCAAGCCACGAGGACTTGGCGATGGTGAAGCAGTTTAACGAGGGAGAAGTTCAAAACTTCTCCACAAATGTCATGACGGAGAGCGACAGGGTGCTTCATAGCATAATGGTTCACAACAACACACCAAGGACTCGACGCAAGCAGCTAGTCAGCGCTCGAGACATCAAGCTGATGCATGCTCTCAAGAGCATGAAGAAGATTGATCCTTTAGGAATGATTGTGCTCACCATAGATGAGAGTGGAAAAGTAAATCAAGACTTGGTGTACAGAGGATTTGTCACCCAAGCACTACTTGAAGCAGGAGTTGAAGTAAATCATCTTCAAACCTCTCCCCGATCCGTCCAAGACAACATGGGTAGAGAAATGCTTAACAAGTTAGGGATCAAGATAATGGGAAACACTCTTCAGGCATCCCCAAAGAAGATGAAGAGCGAATAATGTTTGTAAGAGACTAGGCAACTAACCATGGGTTCTGCCAAAAAGAGGAAGAGGCACGCTCACTGGTCCCGCTAGGTCGATAATACTGATGATCAAGGAGTACTAGGCAAAGTAGTTAAGACTCTAAAATCTATTAGGGCCATGTCCTCTGAGTCCCATGTCCAGCACATGGCTCAAGGTGCAATATAATACATTCACCTACATCTTGCTTGAGTGTTCTTTGCCTCCTAGAGGCCTGAGTGACCACTAAAAGAGCCATTAGAGATAGACTAGTTTTTGCAAATGGTCTCTCTATCTCTTGTACACTGGTCCTCTATTAACTAATGCATATCTTATTCAAATATTATTTGATTTTGTCTGATCTAGTAGTTCACTTCCCCTATTTTGTTGGATGGTAAAGGGGGAAACATCCTTATTTAATTTTTTAAATACTTGTCTTTGTATTGCTTAACCCTGTGAAAAATGGCTAAGTGTTTCTATTTTGCAAACCACTCGTCTAACTCAGGGAAATCCTTCTTAGGGGGAACCTTCTAATGAAGTTAGAATTTCTCACACTTAGTGTATCACTGTTTAATCGAATTAGTTGCCATCATCAAAAAGGGAGAAATTGTTAAGTCAAGTTCCTTATAGTTTTGATTATAGAAAACTATCCTTTGGTATTTGATGTGTTTGTTTAAGTGTTTCAACAACTAAGGATTTTCAGGACTTGTATGCAAGGTTATAAACGGCTCCTACCATTTGACTGGTGCCCAACATTCGGGAACCTATCCATGATCGCTAAGGGCAAGGCTCTGGAGACGACTCACGAGTATACTCACTGTAACTACTGTGGTACCGATGTATGAAGATGTTATCCATGCCAAACGAGATCTACCAGCGTCAACCCACACATTTGATTTCTTGAGATCAAATAATTCAGGCGCATGAGAGACAAGAGAAAAAGAAGACAAAAGGTGGCAGAAAGAGCAGCTGTCACTATCTACTTTTTCAGTTTTATCTTCAGCAACAGAACCTTGTATGTGGTCCCAACAGGAGCGGAAGTGGCTAAGCCACTTAGAAGCTTGGACTTCAAAGCAAGCTTTAGGATCCACTAATCAGAAGGAAGCATCTTCAATATATAAGAAAGGCAACCTTCACTTGTAAAGTGTGTTGAAACCGGGCTAAACATTGTAATCAAAAGCTTTGAGAGCTTAGGGTAGTTTAAGTTTATCTTCTGAGTGTTTTAGTTATCAATGAGTGTGTGAGGTCTTGTAAAGAGCGGTAGTGTGAGTGAGTGGAGCACTAAGACTCGTAGTGTAGAGTAGGATACGAGGGTAGTGAGGACCATCGAGGAGCAGCCGGTGGAACTGCTGAGGAGTTGTAGATCGAAGAGTCTGATCTGGGTAGAAGGACTTTGGTGGTAAGTCCTAAGCTGTCCCAAAGTCCATAGGTGGGTGTGTGAGGGAGATTGAGGAAATTTCTAGGGTGTAAATTCTTAATCAAAAGAGGTTTCCAGTTTAAAGTTACTTTAGTCTTCTACCTCCTTGAGTTACCTATTGTTCCTATCTCAAGACACCTGTGTGACACATCCACGACCTGTTAGGGATGCGTACTGGAGTACTGAGGGGCCAACAATACTTTATATCTTGTTAAGCACAAAGATATCTCTTGTCTCACCTTGATATATGCTATAAAGCTAGAGCTGATTGATGTTGATGTATGGGGACCTTTCAAGGAACCCACACATGATGGAAAGTCTTTCTTTTTACTCTTGTTGATGATTATTCAAGAGCCACTAGTAGGGGTGTTCATGGAAAACCGGAACCGCCAAACCGGATCGGAACCGGTGAAACGAAACTGGAAACCCGGTTAACCAAAGTCGTTTGCCGGTTTGGTTAACCGAACCGTTTAGTTTGCCGATTCCGGTTCCGATTACGGTTATTGATTTTGACGAATCCGGTTAACCGAAAAAAACCGTTTAAGCATTTAATTTATTAATTTTTAGTAAAGTATAAAACTATATGGTTAATTATTAGAATTGCCTAAACTAAATAAACACTTTTTTCAAAAAATTAATTAAGCAACTAATCCACACAATTTAAAACTACTACTCTACTATTTGATATTGTATTTTTTTTTGAAAATTCACGAGATACCCTGTTTTCTTTCGTAATTCACAATATACCCCTGTGATTTTAGTAATTTAGCTTTAAACATGCTTAAATGTTATCCAAAATTGATGAAACTTTACATGGACGATGCTAAAGTGTTATATTTTGGTCCAATATCAAATTTGAAGTTTTTAAGCTCACATGTGACATGTGGGACCCAATGAACAGTCACATATTCATTGAGTCCCCACAGGTCACATGTGAGCTTAAAAAGCTTCAAATTTGATATTGGACCAAAATATAACACTTTAACATCGTCCATGTAAAGTTTCATCAATTTTGGACAACATTTAAGCATGTTTAAAGTTGATTACTAAAATCACGGGGTATATTGTGAATTACGAAAAAACAGGGGTATCTCGTGATTTTCCCAATATACAATTATAAGTAATGGTTAGAATTATACCAAAACCAATAAAATCTTATAAAAATCGGCGGTTAACCGGTTTAATATTGCCACCAAAACCAGAAAAACCGTACATTGTTTACTAAGTATAAGAAAAAACACATAAATCTACATCATATCGGTTAACCGTTAAACCGGCAAAATCGCACCGAACCGATGGTTAACCGGTCCCGGTTAACCGCTTCTAAATGAACCGGTTTCCGGTTAACCGAAAAGCTGGTTAACCGGTTGTGAACACCCCTAGCCACTAGGACTAAGCTCCTAACTAAGAAGTCGGATGCTTTTAGTTCCATTGTTGCTTTTGTCAAGCTAGTAGATACTAGTACGATAAAAGAATTAAGACAATTAGGACTGATAATGCAATGCTAGGAGGGAGCAATGAAGGGATAAAGTTTTTCAGAGAAAAAGGGAATAAAACATCAGAGGAATCATGCTCAACGCCCTAGCAGAACGGGTTGTAAAAAGGAACACAAATACTTTGGAAACAGCAAAGGGCGCTGTATCTTTAAGGAAACCTTCCACTAAGTATGCGGGGAAGAGTGCATTTTGTATGCCACCTACATAATCAACATGCCCCTTGATCTTTGTGAGCTATAAGGCAGATAAGACTTGACGCTCCTGATTTAGCTTCTTCAGAGTCCGAGTCTCCCCATGTTGCGTTAGCCACTAAAGATGGTTGGGAATTTACCACGATCATCTTTTTTCTTTAGTGGGAAGTTATTGCCATAGTTACCTGGTTTTAAGCACTTGAAATACTCTCTCATTCACCACAAAGTTGTCCTGCTGACTACGATTATATGATTGGTCTGATTTGACCTATTCTGTTATGTCTGATAATTTTCTATCTGGTCGATCACACATGATTTTTTTTTAAATTTTGATGAGCATTACCATGTCCTTAAAGGTAGCAATGGACCCTTCGTCAATTATTTCATCGATTAAGTATCCTGAAGTTGTTGAATATGGTCTTGAACTATAGAGTAGCCTCATAACAGAAATATCATACTGGGGCAACACTTGTTGGTTTTGAGATTGGACTTGTAAGGCTTGATTCAAGTTAGTAAGGAACCAATTGATCAGGGATGAAGAACTACCTTTGTTCTTGATGTTGATTTTGTATTTGTTGATGGATTACAAATATGATCCAAGATCAGTCAAGGTCCATTTGTCTAAGCTTTTGGATGCCTTTGTGGGAGATAAAACCTTTTTGCCCATTCCTCCCAAGATGTTGAGAAACTGTTGTTGATATTCTCATTTGATTCTCCAATTTGTAATTCCTCATGGTTGCAGTATAGTTCCGTAAACCTCGTAAGCATGTCACTGGGACTCGCTCGGCTTTCCAACAAAATTTTATAGTCCATCTTAAGCTCATGAACTTTAGATTTTCTGCGTTCTGTATTGTCTTTATGAACAACCCAAAGATGACCCAATGTCTTTAGCCACCTTGATGTGATATACCTTTCTTATTTCAGGTGGAAAGACTAGGTAGCTTACATGGACAGCCTATTCATTGAGTTCCACACAGTGTCTTCTTTAGCGGTAGGTTATAGGAGCTTGGATTTACCTTCAGGAGTGGAAAATTCCTTTAGTTGCCGCAGTCCATAACTGTTGATTCAGGGATTGCAAGTGAGACCCATTTTGTTTTCCACATGTTGTAGTTCGTGGAGATTAGCTTCAGATTCTCAACCTACATCTGTTGTTGGTAGAATTTGAGATTTCTGCCATCTTAACAGGACTTGTCAGCCAGCGTAGGCTCTGATACCACTTGATAGGATTGATGGGCTGACTGAGTGGCTCTAAACTGCTAGATTCAGAGATACTCGTTCTTGAATCTTTTCATAAAGAAAATAAGTGTGGAAGCGTTGAATAAAAAACAACAAGATAGGATATGCTTGTATTGAAAACTCAAATGAATTTACAATCTAGCTTCCTATGGAGAAATAGAGCGACTCTGTCTAATCCTACACTAAAACCTCTAAAGATTGATCAATACATGTAAGAAGTGTTTTGGGTGCAAAATGCTCATAAACAAGGAATTTTCTAAGCATGAAACAAAATCTACAAAGTGACCTCTTAGGTGAAAACTCTTTTAAATGTGTAAAGTTACTTCCGTGAAAAAACCCTCACACCTATTAGATGGGTGCTAATCCTTAAATACAGTGTAACTACTATTACCCACTAAGTAAATAGAATGACTAAACTCTGTCCTTTAATCCCATGATTCAAATTCATATAAATAGAAATAATATATGTGTAACCACCGTGCAAGGCTTAATTTAGGTCATGTTTCTGTTGTTCACGCTTCATGTCTCCGGAAATACTTGGTGACCAGTGTAGTTGTCTCTGTTCTATGACCGTGTTTTCAAGCGCAAGTAAGAGTCAACCATCAGACTGACTTCCACTAAGAGTGTCATCATCTGCAAAACAAGGTTCTAACACTCCTTATGGTCTTTGGTTGGGGTTCGTATGAGGATATGAGGGTTGGGCTCTTTAAGGGTGTCGTTAGTTCTGGGGGAAGTTGGTTTTTGGTTGCTTTGGCCATTATGCCTTCCGTGAGTTTATCTCTTTTGTCAGGGCTGGGCAGTCAGGTGTGATGTTTCCATCTAATGGCTCTCGTTTGTGGCTTTTTATCGCTGGCCCCGGCTTTGTAGGGTGCCAAAATTCACAAACGCATACCTGAGATCGAGTATTGCTCTGAGGTTCCTTGCTATTGTGATTTGATGATGTTGCCATATAAGTGGAAGCATCTTCATTGTGAGGTTTAGGTTGTGTTTCGGTTGAGGTTGTCCACAAAAATGGGTTGCTTCAGGCATGGATTGGTATCTTCGTTTTCCAAGGTGCGCCATGCTCGAAAGAGATACATAATGTATATGTTGCAAGAGATCTTCTGATTCGTGAAGGAATTCTCGCTATTCTCCAAGCAACGTGAAGGTTAGAATGAACGTGAGTATGGAAATGAAATACCTATCATGTCAAAGTTACTCACGTAGTCGTGAAAATTTTGTCACTTTTTCTTATTTCTGATTTCATTTACATGAGCGTTGAAGATTCCTCAGCTTTAAGCTCAAAATTTTGTCTCTTTCATGAGTTTTTTTTAAAACTATTGTACTATGTCATCCAGAAAAAAAAGAATTTCCTTTTTAGTCTTTCTTTAAATTGTTATTTTGTAGATCTACCTAAAATGAAGTGGCTTTTCAAAAAAAAGTAAACATAATATTAATTATTTACAAATAAAAATCTATCATTTGGGGAAAAAACATTTTTGAAATAATCACTAGAAAACTTTTATGATGGTGGTCGATGGTGGTTCTTGATGGTCTGGTGGCCGCGGGGTGGTGATAAGGCAAACACTTTGGCGACTGAATGGAAGATTCGGCGAGTGTATTGAAGAAGATAGAGAAGAGAAGAAATGAAATATGAGAGGAGAATGTATATAAAGTTGATAATATAGTTTACACATTTTTGTATAATAAATATCATTTTAACACAGTTAAACTTAAAGACATTTTTTAGTGATGCTATGAAATGTCCATATGTTCAACCAAATCAAAATTTATTAAATGTAACATTGAAATAACGTTATCATTTTTTTCAATATAAAACTTTAGATTAAGATAATAAATTACATGTCTAAGGGACATGAGCTAATAACAACCCAAGGAAACCAAGATTACAGTTAAAAGCATCAGGCAAAGGCAAGATTGGAAGCATCCTATAACAACAACTTACAAAGTATAGTGATGTAAGTAAGAGTCAACAAGAGATCTCTAACCATAGCCGAAGAAGGAAAAGCGGACAACCAACTTGAAGGGAGCGAACAACTGAGGTTCAGCACTAAATAATTGAGGAGAATCCAAAAGAACAATTAATTGGCTTATCAACTGCCATTAAAAGCCTCCTTGTAAGAGGAGTGCAACGATGGAGGATAATAGTGTCGGGAAAGACACTACCAGAAGCACCAAAAGATGCACTGCCGACCCACTAGCTGTGCTTAGGAAGTCGGCACAAGGTATTTCCAAAAGATAAGGGTGCATTAATCCCATAATCTAATAAGAAATATCCAGATTTTATATCTGGATCTGGATTTATTACTAAAATTGATAACAACATAAAAACATAATAAAGGCCAACCAGAAGAAGCTCCAATCGGTCCTAAGAAGCGCCAAAACGACATGCAACACCAAGATCTACACAGATCTGGACACAACAAGTAGGCAAGAGGTTGGGTCCGAGAGCGTTGACGCCAGAAACTTATTTCTAGTGGTAGAACCGGCGACGTCGACGGGTTGGAGCGGGGCGGCGGCGGCGACAAAGGTGAGGAGGCGGCGAGGTGGTGGTGGAGGTATTTACCCAACGACGAAGGGGCCAAACAGAGGACTAACTACCTTATTTCTAGAACCAAACGTGGATGAGATTTGTAACACTTTTTTGCTTTTTTTTACTGCTTGCTTTACTAGATAACAGTTTTATTAAAGAATAAAGTTGTAGGTGTTTTTAGTAAACATAACGAAATGTCAATATCTTCATTCAAGATCTAAATTTAAAAGAATACAACATCAAAATAGCATTTAACATCTTTGTCACCTTTTATGCTATTAGATAGCTGTTTTAAAAGAAAAAAGTTGCATGATACATTATAACATATTTTAAATATTTATATGATTTAAAAGAATTTTGAATAGCAATCCATATTTGAATGAATATTGTTATTCATTAAAGGTGATGGTGAGCAAAATAATAATATACCCTTTTTATGTGCGGTCATTGTCCGCCCTCGTTAGTGGATTGGGTGATTTTGACGTAATTTGACGGTGTTATTTGTTTCAACAAAAAGCATCATTAAAATTTGAAACTTGATCCTTGGTTGTTCAAAAAAAGAAACTTTGATCCTTTGGCCGCAAATACAACATCGATATATATGCTCACACAGGCACCCATGTAAACAATTGATCAAGATAAGATGCACGGGAAGTATTTTAAGAAGGTCTTCTTTACTTCCCCTAGGTTATAGATTTATAAGTTAGTTTCTTCTTGAATTTATAATTGGTTTAAAAAAAATACAGAAAAGGTTTAATTTATATTTTGTGAAAAATAGTTTATTGCAATAGTGAAAGTCACTGGGCCATGAGGTGCTCGCATCGTGTAGGGTCAACAAAAAAACCTTGCAGATCATCTGGTTTAGCTGACATGCAAGCTCAAACCAGCCCATGCTAAAAATGGGCCTGTACGTATGAGTTAGATGGTTCTTCGCTTTATTGTAATTGGAAATATGGGAAAATAAAAAACCCTACTTGTTTTTAAAAAAAAAAAAAAATCTTTTTATCTTACTATTGATAAAATTTGATACAATAGTCTATCGAAACAGCTCGTGATTAATTTGATATTTTTTATAATTTGATATTAATTTGGAAAAGTAACTATAGCAAGTCACACTCGTAACTTTTTAATGATAATATGACCTTCGATTTTCAAACAACAAATTACCTTTTTGATAAAGATTTTTCTTGACCCCGTCCGCATGAATAAAAACATTACAATAGAGGATCCTATGAAAGGGTCGGTGAAGACAGCGTGTAACATTATGTGACTTGTACAAATAAAAATAAGGCTTGTTAAGAGTCAAATTTATTAACTCGATATAGTCAATAAAGCTAAATTTCTCACCGTCGTGCATGAGTATAAATGTCCACTTTTTGAAGGAGGACTTTTATTACTTGCAAATTTTTCATGGCTGGATATATATATATATATATATATATATAGGTATATAGTTAAGATTTTTATTAAAAAAATAAAAGGTTGTTAGTTAAGATCGTAAATAGTGTATATATATTATAATATGTTTGGTACATACTAGAGGGGGTACAATCAAAAGACCTAGTATGACTCTAATGACGACTCTTCTACCTCCACCGCATCTACGATACCCATAACTAAACTCAAGCACCTACCAGCCTCAACCCCCATTACCGCCACTTCTCCAGAGACCATTACCCTATCTTCACCCCACAGATAAGTCACTCTCAAAATCTTGTTTAGAGGGGGTTAAAAAAATTTTGACACCCGAAATTGGGGGGGTTAAAAAAATTTTTAACATTAATTTTCTTTAAAATTTTATATTATGTTGTATTTTTAAAAAATTTATAAGAGTAATTTGACAAATTTTCAAAATTTTCGGGGCTCTACATCCACCCCTACTCTCGGGCTCTACGCAATTAAGAGACCAACCTTTTGATGGAACCAAGGTTCAGTCATCATAGGAATTACCCTATCACCACCACCGTCACATATAAAAAAACAACCAGTAACTACACAACCCAGCTCGTGATTCGACAACGATGGCATAATTATAGACTTGTCAAACCATGCACTAAGACAATTAAGTAAAGCTAGCAAAAACAAGGACATAAAAAGAAAAGCCATGCCGATTAAGACTGAAAATGACACTAGCTAATTTACTCAAACCGCAAGAATGCATAGGTACGTAGTGTCCACACACCTAAGCATCTGAGAGACATCAACCACCCCCTGTTCAACTAATTCTCCCATCAGCTTCTTGTCTTGTTCTGTAATTAGCTTAATCGTAGCTGAACATGAAAACGTCTCCTCTTTCCCTTCCTCCTACAGAATCTGTAGGTGAAGCTCCCATTATTCCGCACGAGAAGCCTCAGAAAGCACCTCATTGAATTTTCTCTTATGTGGACATCGTGAAGTGTCCAGTCCTTACACTGATTGTGCGACTCATATGCCCAACCAAGTAGGGGAATTAGGTGCGTGGGACTAACGGTTGTTAGTTAATATGATGAATTCATTTGTATATGTCAATAGAATTCCCAGCATGATGCTTTTACTTTAATTGGTTTATGGAAAAGTGTACAGTTTCATAAGCATGCATGATCTACTTATGGCACCTTAACTTTTATTAAATTAACATATATATATATGTAGGTTAATTGGTTTTCACAAATGTAACTAAGAAAACACATCATTAACGACACGAAAACATTATCCAAAATGAGCTTATATATATAGAGTCGCCAAACACGATTTTTTTGGTCTGACCTAGCTAGATAGATAGAATCACATATATGGTATTTATAAATCATGTTCAGTGTGTTATATATTCCCGTAGTCAGCCACCACTTCATGGATACGGGAGATTTAAACTATAAATTATCATGATTTATTCTTAATTAACCGATTCAAACTGATACTATATAAATAGCTCCCAACTATAGATTTATAACCACGTACGTCCTTGGAGAATGCATGTGTCTATATATATAATTCCTACTTTGTTTCATTTGAAAGTAAACGAATATATATCTGTATAATACGTACGGGTTTGGTTGCTTCCCTTTAAAATCAAATCACGGCTGGCAATGTGGGAATTCAACCAAACAAGCATAAAACATGAACAGAAGATGATCTGATTATGAGTTTTATAAAAACTAGTTCTAAACATAACACATAATTGAGCTCGTAAAAGGCGAAAGATGTCGTTTGATTTGAACCAGGTACATTGTATGTAAACCCCCTTCCTCCTTCCCCGCTACTAGAGCTTTTAATTATAAAGCTCTGGGTGGTAGTAGTAGTAGTAAAGTACGAACTTAAGTCAGCATAAAGGGCAAGCCAGGCTAGGGAGGGGGTTCTTTAATTACCCACGAACTCACGTTAATATTTATTTCAATTCTTTGAGAGAAGAGGACATTACACAACTGTAATGTTGGAAATCGATATCATATCATGTATTACTATATACAATACTATATTGTAAGATGGTGGGTAAGAGCAACATATAACCCATTTAAGAAGTTATAAATATATAAAATTAACCACTTAATCAATTTTTATCTACGCAAAATCATTCCATCGATCTTGATTATAGAGATGATATTGTTCTTTTTTTATGGTTGGCCACTATCAGAAGAATCTAATCTTGTGGTATATTTCCATATGAGTTTATCAATTAAAGGTCGGGTTTGAATTAGCTAGCTAGATTGGAGGTTGAATTGATTTGGTGACTTTATATAATCTCTAGTGCTAGTTGGTCAATTAATGAGCATGTGTAAGTTTCTCTGTAGGTACTACATATTTAAAATAACCGAGTACAAACGTACACCATCAAACATATATCAACTACAAATGAAGCAAGGAACTCCATACATATCATTCAAAAGCATGGACATTACAAAGTGACACCCTTTTACTTCATTTGCTCCATCAAAGACATGTAAAATGTGGTTCTAACCTTGAACAGGATCACAACACCAGTATAAAATCATAACATGCACCTCAAACAATATCATGCTAACTTCAATAGATGAAGCAAGAAACCTACAAAAAAGAAAGTTGAAGAATCAATCACACAAGATGCAAGGGGTGAGGTATTAGCCTCATGAGAGAAAGGAAATGTATTCAAGGATGCTGAACACATAATCGCTCGAAAGTAGCTAGTGATTTGAGTAAAAAGTAATGAACTACTACAACAAAAACGAGAGATAATGAGAAGATAAAATTGCAAGACAATGTTTAGGAGACAAGAAGAAAGCCTACTCCATTTCCCCCCTACTTGGGTATGCCAATGTACTAATTAGTACATGATAAATAATCCAAGTGAGAAATGGAGAAAAGATATCATCCGGCTATGAATTCATATCATTATGCAACTCGTATTAATCACTTAGTGATATTAGCATCTTTATATAGTACATGATAAATTATTCCAAGTGAGGCCAGGTTATATAGTTTGTCTAATTTAGAAGGGATAGATTATGTTATTTGGATAAGATGGGAATGATCAGAGTAAGGTCAAATGTAACTAATCTTCTTATAACAAGTATTCCTCAAAATAGTAATTAACTTATACAACTCGTATAACTCAGCCTCAAACTACAGAATTCCTATGCACACCGTAAACAATAAAAACTTATCATACATAAAATCTGGTATACTTAATTGATAGTCAGTGCATTAAGAGAATCAATACAATAGTCCAGTAGTGTATTTAATTTGATATGGAAGTAGTTAAGTTTCTTCGTTATGTACACAAATAAATAAAGAAATTGAATGCAAAGTGTTATACCAAACATATTTGTGTTACGGGGCCTGAATTTCTGGGATGCATGGTTACTTACTATAAGCGTGCTCATTATGAAGTTAAATGTATATATAGTCAAACAACTTAATTAATTGCGGTTAGTATTAACGTATTAGTATGAGAAATTAATTAAGAGTGTATTCCAAGATACTATACATTGAACTTAAGTTAACAAACTGAAAGAATTTAGGGGAACGGAACATTACTGAAGTCAAACATAATTTAATACTATATAATTTGGATTACTTAACTTGAGGAGATCATATGTAGTCCTCAAATCAAAACAATTGGGTGATCTCGATGGGCACGAGCCACCAAAGGAAACCCGAACAGTATCATCTTCCATTAAGACTGATTTTAAACAGTAAGAGCTTTACATGCTCTAGGAATGAAACTTCAAACCAACAGGACTTGGGAAAACCAACATTATATATGGATCAACAACATAGGGAGGAAACTAAAAAATCCGGAAGAAGCACAAGAGATACGTTGATTATTCCTAGAAAGACACTAGCTTTACCGAAAACAACATGCAAGCACTTCAAAGCATTCAAAGTCGACATGCAACCCTTGATCTGTATCAAATCTGGTCGGGGCAAGTTGAGGGAGACTATATCTGAAAAGTGGTTGTTACCAGTGGTTGGAGAGCGACCATGTCGCGGTGCAAATGGAGGAGATGGTGAAGAGCAACCTAAAAGCTCATAGGAGAGGGATTATGTCATGGAGTGTGAGCAATTGTTGTGTGAAATTTGGGAAGAAAGAGAGCATGGGAGTGAAAATGGCTATGGATAACCAACCAAAAACAAAAAAGGGAAGGAGAGAGCTTTCCTCTCTCTCTCTCTCTCTTGGCTACGTCGTGCGTTCCTTTTTTTATAGGTTTTACATGAAATGGAACATAACTGAATAAAGCATTAATAAATAAAATTACGTCACTCTCCAGTTAATTTTTTGTTTCTTCCTTCGACGGGAGGTTCCCAACACAACAACCCTCCGTTCTCCAAAAGCCTTGCTCCAAGTCCGCTCCAAATTATCTCCGTCTCGGGTGAATATTAAGTTATCTTAGCCTTGTTTTAAAAACCGAAGCAGAGTTTTTCTTTGAAAATGGGGGATCATAATGATTAAATATTTCATGTGGGAGTGGAGTTAGGATATTTCACAATGATTTCTTGCGTTTTCACTTTCATCTCTTCGAATTTGAATTGTCTTACCTCCGTCTCTTTTTCTATAGTTTCTTTCTTTTCCCTTCACTGTTTCTTTCATTCTTTTACTGAAAAAATGGTCGACACGATCATGAACGAGCTCTCTCCTACAAAGGAGAAGGGAGAATCCACGATCATGAATGATATAGTGGATGATGATCGAGCTCTACCTTACGAGCATTGCCTTATCTCTAAGCTCTTCTTCTCTAAGAGTGTTGATCTCCAAGCTATGGAGAGTACATTAGGCAGAATCTGACAGTTGGAGTGAGATTTCAAGGTCAAGTTCACTGGTAGGAATTTGTTCTTCTCTGAGTTTGAAAAGGCCGACATGGTGCATGCAGTGCTGAAGTATGGACCTTGGTCATTTGATGGCTCCTTGTAGGTGTTTCAGCATATTGAAAAAAGGCAGGCCCCAAAGAACCATGTTTTCCATTCAATTCCGATCTGGGTAAGAATGCACGACATTCCCTTTCTTTTGAACAAAAATATTTTGCATGTTGGTTAGGTGCAAACAGGGAGAGTTCAACTACGAAATAAACCTAGAAAATAATAAATCAATAAGTCTATGTCGGGTTGCAAAAATCCCGGTCACTATAGTATAGGAAATAAGTAACCAGGTATCGAATCCACGGGACTGAAAGGAAAAAGTCTACTCAAGAAAACTGAGAAATCAATTAGTTGTTTGTGTTTTGAAATAGAATTGCTAAAGTGAAATTAAATAAAAATTAATGAAATTAAATGAAAAATTGATCAGATGAAGGAACTCGGGTTTGGGTTGTTCTTTACTGGATGTAGTTAGCAATTTCTACAATTTTCTACGAGATTCAGATTGGCCCAATTCTTTCTACTCTTCAATGCTAAACCTAGTTCATTGAAGAGCTCACCTATCAGAACATGTCAGCTCTAATCTAGTAACAGACAAAACACATATAGGCAGAATAAGTGCGAAGAATTTAGCAATGTAGGGAGAAACTAATCTATTCGACTAGCTCTCCACAAATTTCAGATTAATTTGAACTTCGGTTAGTCACCTGATTTCGTAAAAAGATTCACAAAACAATTCTAAGAACTCATGAAATTAATAGAGAAGATGAATGTTATACATTAATCTAGAAAACAATGGAAAATCTCATATTCAAATTGCAGAAATATAGCTAATTTGTATCCATTACGAACAACCCTCCCCTAGAGAATCCTCACTAGCAGACATATCAATGAAATGAATAAATA
>CM041779.1:44799731-44829006 GCA_023374045.1 Limonium bicolor | reverse complement strand
GCCGATGAGAACCACTATGATAGCAATTTGAGCATCTCAGCACGCCTAGTCCACAAAAAGAAAAAATTATGGTATAGTCCGTTTCGAATTCAGGATATATAGCTTGATTGTACTACTTTTGAATTTTCGAGTCCTTAGGGCCAAAAAATCATCATTCGTTTGATCCTTGAAGAAGCTCCTATTTCAACGAGCATGATGCTTACTACTACCCACCACTCTGGCTTTCTTGAGCCTCAGATGTCATGGATCCCCAATATTCCATCCAAACTTCTGTTTGATCTCCTTGGAGACATGTTCACTATGGCGTAGGGTGCGGGCATAGTTTTGTTTGGATAAATCCGGGAAGGGGATGGAGCACCCCAGCCTTCTTCCATACTCAAGACACCGATCCAGGAGCTTATCATCACTATTGGTATCAGAGGTTCGCACAGATCTGGAGGTTTAGGTTTTTATATCCTCGGGAGTAAGGACCACAATAAGGTGACTCCTCTACCGATTCCGCTATCACTGAAGATACTGGAGAAGGAAAAATGTTATTTGGAATCATCAGTGAACCGGTATTAATAAGGTAGGTCACGTCATTAACTACATGTGACATATCATTTTCTGTTGTATTAATAACGAAATGTTGGGCTTCATCAAATTGTCTTAAGATCATGAGTGTTAGAGTCATAAATCTTATAGTTCATAGATGAACTTAAGATTGGAGAGATAACATTCCTCAAATTAAGCGTTTATCCCTAGTTATACACTAAGGCGGAGATAGAAATTTTGTTTCACCCAAATTTTACAAATCTATGAAAAAAATATATTGTAGTTAATGAATTTTGAGCCATCGTATTTTCTAGAGTTGTCTGGGAATGGTATCCCACTTGATAAGGTCATATCTGAGAGATTTTTGAAAGATATTATAAGATTTTGGTTAAGGGATCATGGTCAAGAGTGGATTGGGTGGAATAAAGGTCCTCTCTAATATTATGGTATTTGTGGAATAGGGATGCATTTTCTTTTTGGTTGAGGGTAGAGAGGCTAACCTTCAAATATTTGAGTCTCTTGACAAAGGAAAACATGCGACTACTGTTCATAGGAGATCCCAATCACTTATAATCAAATCTAAGAAAGAGGGTCATCAAGCCAAATGTTTAGAAATTTGAAGCTCTTTCTAATAAGAGCAAAGAGGTAAGGCATGCAAGAATAGGGCTATGATCGAAGATTGTTGGGGAAAGCAAAGGGGCAAAGTTATTAGAGAAAGAAATTACCCACTTCTCGTATACCAGGAAACGGTCTATCTTCTCAACGATGTGATTTCTTCCACATTGATTATTCCACTTGGTGTAGAAATGACCATGGTACAGTATATTAAACAGGCTAGCTTGGTGAAAGTAGAAAAGTCCTACAATTTATGTAATGAAGGGGGCCTTGTGGCTAATTATTCCTTCATTTAAGTAGAAATGCAATTAAAATCATCAACCATGATCTTGCTACCAAAGGTATTTAACTGAGGTCGGTGACCTCACTCCAAAGGTGGGTTCTTTCATCGTGAGTATTAAGTTCGTAGATGAAAGAGAGAGTGTAGGGGTAGCTCGCCATGTAGGATGGCTAGAAAGAATATCATTTTACCACACAAGTGGATTGGAGTATGGTGAATTGAAGAAGGTTATTTGATAGCTGTGATTTTGTATGAGTATGGTGGTAAGTGGTTGTCGTTCCACCGGGACTTGGAGTTTATGCAGCTATTTATCAGTTTAGTAAATGTACATAAATATAAACAAAATATTAAATGTCGTAAATTGGGGTTTTTAGTGTTTTGACAGATTTATGGAAATAAAAGTAAACAATAAAAGTAAAATGACTAATTAAGATAGGTGTACATCAAGATGATTGTAATCACATAAATTCATCCAAACTCGCTCTAATTCCCACTTCACTCTAGTTGTATATTAGATCTAAAATAATGAATCTTTAAGTAATGGTTAAACCAAATCATACCTAGCTAATATCACCCCCCCCCCCAACCAAGTGAAGATCAAGTCACTTAATAGCACTAATTTCAAGTTCCTAACAATAGCCCTAGAGTTCACCAAATAATCAAGATAGTAATGCCTAGGGTATCTTTCTCACTTGGTCACAATTCTTTACTCAAAATCTTATGTTGTTAGGAACCACCATAAATGTCATAGATGATAAAACTAAACCATTAAATAAGCTTACAAAAAGAAAACAACTATAATAAATATGGGTAGGATTTACGAGCATGTTTGAGGATTTAGGGTTAAATCCCCTACTGTTGGAAAATACTAATACAATGATAGGATCGGGGTGCTGACTGAGTAGGTCTAATGTGTTGGTCTCAAACCAACTCGACTATGCCTGAAGATATGGATGCGGAAGCTTTTGTTGAAATTTACAAGCAGAGAAAACTTGTATTGAAAACTCAATGATGAATTTACAACCTAGTTCTCTACGCTTGGGGTTAGACATAATAGCTCTGCCTAACACCTACACTCAAACACTAAAAATATAGATCAATAAAATGTGTGAAGTGTTTGGGTGCAATAGCTTTATAAGCTAGATGGATCTATATGAACATAGAACAAACATAGTCTCGAAATAATCTCTTAAAGTGAAAACTCTCTTAGTATGACTCTCTCTCTATATAAATGTGTAAGTAAAACGCCCCAATTATTGCAAATGACTTCTAACTGGTTAAATATTGATAAACCTGAAGTAACTACTCTCATGACGTGTAAACTGATGTTTCCACGATCTCCCACTAAGCATTGGGCGGGAAATATCTCAACTTCTTTGTAGTGGGACTCATTATGGCCTTCTTTAACCTTGACCGCCTTGATTATCGAAGGTGATCATATGTGAACATGTGTAGCAGTTATTTCCTTGTATTTCTCCACGTTTTAACAGTAAAGGTTCACCTCCTAGCTTCTGGAACTTTCCAAGAGAATCTTATGTCGCAGAACGACTCCTTTATGCACTGAGACTTTTTATATCATCCAAACTTACTTTGATGTCATTATCAGCAAAACCTAGGGTTCTATTTCTCCCTTTTTGTTGATGATTGCAAAGGTAACCGACTCTGTCAAGATGAACTAAAGTTCCCCCTTAAGTTGAGCATCATTAATAAGATGATATGGATACAAACCGCTTGTCAGATCGAGTCTGGTTGACAACCAAATTTTGTCTGTCTTTACTCTGTCTAAGGGCAGGGTATGTGGTAGTGGGTTATTCTTTGGTGGCAGTGGCAGTGGCTTTGGTTGTAGTGGCTAGGGCTTCGACAAAGATGGAGGTGGAGTTGGTGGAGGTTTGTTTTGCTTAAAGGGTTACGAGCTGTAAGATCAAAGCTTGGAGTTGTTATAGGTCAATGGAGACAACATTAGGACTGGTAAAAGTTTTGTTATTGGTCATGGGGAAAGTTGTAGAGAAAATGTTGGAGCTTTCAGCAAGGTAGGTTAGGTAATCGACTATGACAGTAGGGTAAGGTGGTGAGTTGGGCATTGCCATTTTTACATGGTCGATATGGATGCTTTGGTTGAATTTGTTAAGGAAAAATGACGGGTTTTCAAACAAAAATTTGTAGACAAAGTTAAGTTTGAACTACTTAACCAAGGAGAGTCTAATGTCAGAGAGACTATACCTGAGTACCTAGACTCTGTCTCCAAGAAGGAGAGAAGATACAACCACCCTCAGTTAGAATGAGTCATGCCAATGTGTGTGCGAAAGAACCCAAATGCAACCATGGATGATGCCTTGGTGATGATATCACAAGCTGGAGTTGTAGTCTTCAAAGTGCTTGAAGCTGGTGCGAGTTTGCTTGCTTTCTGCACAAAATTCGTAGACAAAGTCTGATTGCATTTTGCACATGATTCGCAGACGGAGTCTTCTTGCTTTCTGCATATGATTCTCAGACAGAGTTTGTTTGGATATACATATCATAAAAACCTATCAACACGCTGCCATATTGCCTTAAGATCATGAGTGTTAGTCATAAATCTTATAGTTCGTCGATGAACATAAGATTGGAGAGATAACATATTTGAGAGATTTGTCAGCCAACACAAGCTCTTATACCACTTGATAGGATTGGGGTGCTGACCGAGTAGGTCTGAAGTGTTAGTCTCAAACCAACTCGACTATACCTGAAGATATAGATGCGGAAGCTTTTGTTGAAATTTATAAGCAGAGAAAACTTGTATTGAAAACTCAATGATGAATTTACAACCTAGTTCTCTACGCTTGGGGTTAGATGGAATAGCTCTGCCTAACACCTACACTCAAACACTCTAAATATAGATTAATACAACGTGTGGAGAGTTTGGGTGCAATAACTTTATAAGCTAGATGGATCTATAAGAGCATATAACAAACATAGTCTCGAAATAATCTCTCTAAGTGAAAACTCTCTCAGTATGAATCTCTCTCTCTCTCTCTCTCTATATATATATATATATATATATATATATATATATATATATATTAATATACATATATATATATATGTAAGTCAAAAGCCCCAACTATTGAAAATGACTTCTAACTGGTTAAATATTGTTAAAACCCGAAGTAACTGCTCCCATAACGTGTAAACTGATGTTTCCACAACCTCCCACTAAGCATTGGCGGGAAATATCTCAACTGCTTTGTAGTGGGACTCGTTCTGGCCTTCTTTAACCTTGGCCGCCTTGATTATCGGAGCGGATCATATATGAACGTGTGTAGCAGTTATTTCCTTGTATTTCTCCACGTTTTAACAGTAGATGTTCACCTCCTATCTTCTGGAACTTTTCAAGAGAATCTTATGTCGTAGAATGACTCCTTACGCAGTGAGACTCCTTCACACAGTGAGACTCCTTCTGTCATCCAAACTTACTTTGATGCCATTATCAACAAAACCTAGGGTTCCAATATACAAGTATAACCTAAGCAAACACAAGAGCAAGTGCACCCAAAATTGGTGTAGTACAACAAGTGTAATATCCACAATGAAATTGGTTTCTAATCCCTGAGTTTTAGTATCTAGTAATTGAAATGAAAAGCGGTAATCAAAGTATGTTCAAGTCACTAGATAATATTAATCATAAGTGCTTAATAATGACCAAGGTTTGACCAACTTATATAGGAGGAAAAAGCTAGGGCTTATCTCTTTCTTGGTCATAACCTCTGCTTCAAAACCTAATTTTGCTAGGAGTTACCATAAATGTAACATGTGTTAAATTTAAAGCATAAAACGAGCATTGAAGAGAGGGAGAGGAAGAACATGCTATCAAGGAAGAATGAACAGAGGGAGAGACAGAAATAACTTCACTAATATAGGGTGTTATCAAGGTTGCACTACCGCTCAGTTTTTTACTAAAAAAATAGACAGCAAACCACAATGCCAAATATGCTTAAAAAGAGGCCATGATGCTCGTGCTTGCTACAAGATATTTAATCACTGTTTTCAGAGCCCTCCTCCTCTCACTATTCAAGCTAATTCTGCTAGCTACACCTCACCCTTTTCTCAGCAAAATGCCTCGAAATGGCTTCTAGATACAGCTGTATCTCACCACTTTACCAAAGATACTCTCGTCTTAATCTAGCAAACTCTGTGTAGAGTGGTACTGAAGCTATTTCTTTGGGTGATGGATCATCAGTTCTAATCTTTCACCAGTGTATGAGCCTTATTACCACTTCAACCAGAAAGTTTAAGTTGAGAAATGTTTTCCACATTCCTTCCCTAAATAAAAACTTTTTATATGTGAGTAAATTTTGTATGGACAACAACGTGCTTTTTGAATTTCACCCAACTCACTTTATTTTGAAGGATCGCATCACCAATCAACTTCTACTCACATGACCAGCTAAACAAGACATCTATGTTTTCACCACCATCCCCACACAACAATCCCCCTTTCATACAACACCTCTACTAAAACTAAGTATTAAAGCAACACCAACAGTTTGGCATTGGCGGCTCGGGCATCCTTCGGCTTCCTATTAATAATTTTGTTTTTGCACAATTTTGTTCAGCTTGTTGTGTAGGAAAAACACATTCTCTATTGTTGTGCAAAAACTGTATAACAAGGTATATAAATAAATGCAAGGAATAGGCAAGTGCACCTAATCGGTGTAGTACAACAAGTGTCGTATCCACAAGAAAATTGGTTCTAACTTCCTAGTCTCGGTACTTAGTAATTGCAATGAAAACAGTAAATTGGGGTTTAGCCGGCGGCAAGCTTGATTGTGTTGGTTGAGTAATTGCAAGAACAACAAATAAAGTAAAGGTGGAAGTTTAATGGATTGGATGGAGAAGTACTTTGGGAATTTGGCAATCACCCAAACTACCTAGATATGCTAGCAACTCTTCTTATGCCATAGTTGTCTTTTAGAACAATAATAATAACCCTCTAAACCAAAGATGAGTTAATTCTTACTTAGTTAATTTTAGCCTTCAAAATCAATTAGGACTAAACTCACTAAGTAGCAATAAGCAAGTTCTAGAACAAAGCCCCAAATTATACTCACTAATCCTAGGAGCATAAATTAAGAGTTCCCTCTCAATTTGGTCACAAACCCTAACTCAAAACCAAATTGTAGATGAGGTTCACCACAAATGCACTCAAGAGATCAATTTGAGAATATTGAATGATAATTAAGGGAGAAACTACTATATTAAGGCATAATCAAGATTCACAAGCACATTCTAGGGTTTGGGTTCAAAGTCCTATCCCAAAGCACAATAGAGTACTACTCAAGCATAGAGGAAAGAAAAACTAGAAAAGAGTAAGAAGAAGCCATTGTTGGAGCTTGGAAGCTTTGGAGAAGGTGAGCTCTTCCTTCTTCTCTTCTTCCTCTTCTTTCTCCTTCTTCTCGTTCTTTCTCTTCTCTTGTGTGTGTGGAAGTCTAAAATGCAAAGAATCCCCAAACCCCTATGTTTTCCCGTCTTTAAAACGATTGTTCTGGGCAAATTTCTGTCGGGACCGCCCCACAGGGGCGGTCCACACCAGAGGCGATTCCAGTGTTTCGAAATCGACTGGACCACCCCACAGGGGCGGTCCACACCAAAAGTGCACCTTCTGTACCAAAATTGTTTCGTTTGACCCCTCGTCTTTGACACACTCCTCGGGGCATTAAAGCTCAGCTACAAAGTCTTGAGTAAGGCTGCCCAAAAAATTCCGAAACCGCGGTATCCGACCGAAACCGAAGTGAACCGTACCTGTTTTCAGGTTAACCGTACCGGTTCTTGCGGTATGGTTAACCGAACCATGTAAATTGACCGGTTTCGGTAACGGTATTGAATTTTCCAGAACGGTTAACCGCATGGTTAACCGTGGTTAACCGATTATATGAACAATGAAAAACTTCAAATATTAATGCTCACCTTATATAATAATTAATGCTAGCTACTGAAGAATTATACATATTATTATATTTTTTTTGTCATGTATATTAGATTAGTCACTCATGATTTTGGTGATTGATCAATATTATACTATAATATTAATGGTATGGGTCTCATCAATAAAAAAAATATACGGCTACAAGGTTAACCGATAAAACTGAACCGAACTAAAGGTTAACCGGTCTAAACGGAATGGTAATGGAATTGAATTTTTGAAAACCGAATTAAACGGTTAACCGAATCCGGTTAACCGATCTAAATGGAATGGTAATGGAATTGAATTTTAAAAAACCGAAGACCCGGTTAACCGAAAGCGGTTAACCGAATAAGGCGGTTAACCTACCATGGGCAGCCCTAGTCTTGAGAGTCTCCCAAAAAAACATTGCTCAAGTGAGCTTTTACCTAAATTTAAATTAAAACTGCATGAGTTCGACTATATTAACGAAATGCTCTATCAAGTGGTGAAATAAGTCAATAGTTGCACGAAATAAAGGTAAATAAAGACCTTATAAATACATCATTTCACCACTTATCAACTCCCCCACACTTATCTATTTGCTTGTCCTCAAGCAAAATTTTGCTAGGAACCCATAGCAAGAAGGAACATTTATAGCAAGCAAGTATTTAGATGAATTCTTGAACTTTGGTGAGCAAAATTGTGAAAAATCTCAAGAGGAGTGCAACCAACCTTCTCATGGTGACATGGGTGTGCTTAGGGTAAAAAAATATAGAGCTTCGGGGTATGATCTAGAGTGTTTCCAAGTGCTTAAAGATCTTTGGACTTGGAGAACTTTTACCATGGCCAACTTCTATCAAGAATGGGCATTGAGGAAAAACAAAAGGAAAAATAGAGATTTGCATTTGATTTTCTTTTGCAACAAGAGATGAGAAGAAATAATTTGGAATTGTGCCTTTGGCATTTTACCTTGCTTCACAGAACACTCAACTCTCATTTGTAGGTTACCAATGGTGCCTCTCAAGTCCTTTTAAAAATTTCCACGAGGAAACACCCCTTAGCAATCCCTAGATGAGAAGATTAGAAAGGACCCCTAAAGCAATAAAAATTCACCAAGAAAGGGATTTATGGAAGCACCGCAATTAATTGCTCCTCAAGAGAGAAATTGTTGAAAAAGTTGGTGGAAAGTTCTAAGCATTCAGGGAAAGACTTGCTTAATACAAATGGAACTTCTTCATGGCAGCAATAGACATGTATAAGGAGATCGAGAAGTGCATCAAAAAGAAAAGGTCGTTTCCCCCACACTTGAGTAGGACAATGTCCTCATTTGTCAAAGCGAAACCCATTTGGAAACAAACAGAAGACCTTTTCGAAGCACGAAACATATAGTACATAAAGTTGTAAAGCAGCGTGTAAATAGATAGCGAACTAGTACTCCCCTGATAAGACGCGAATTGGGCAAGGGATTCCCCTTCACTGGAGAGTGTCCGGGGTCGTTGAAGCGCGAGACCTAGGAAAATTTTGCAAGAGTTCCTCTTGCATTTCTCGTATTCCGCGTTGAAGGGTGCTTGCATGCAGTGTGTATGTAGCTACAAAGCAGAGACAAAAATAAACTAGGCGCAACAGGATTCCGAGGAATACGCTTAAAGCCCATTGTTAGAAATCAAAAGGGGACTCATAAGTGAGTCCTATATTAAATTGGTTCACAGTGTTATAATTGAAGCGGAAAGCAGAGATAGAGTACGGTAAAGCATAACTAAAGAAACGATTAAAGACAATAACATAGACAATCCCAGAAGTACAGAACAAGTTTCAAAACATGAGATTCCAAGCAAACACTCCATAAGCAAACTACTGGGCCGGTGGTCCTCCTCGCTCGATCATGCGGCGCAGCGCCTCATACTGGGCTGCCAACTCCTCCACGCGTCGCTGGTGGGCCTCGAATTCCTCCCGGGAAACCGTGGGAGGTGGTAGGGCTGGTAGCGGGGCAGCGGCAGTAGAGTGAGCAGATGAGCTGGAGGAGAACTCTGCGCTGCCGGCGGGCCGTATCTTCTCCCAACCTCCTGGAGCACGTCGAAACCCCATCCCCTGGAGAGCAGCATGGTTAAGGGGAGCCATGGGAGGCTCAGGGACTGCATCTCCAACGTCGACTCCGCACTCAAGGAACTGAGTGTGGAGGAAATAAGGGTAGCCGAGGTGCTGGGTATCCCTCTTTGCGACCATGTGGCAGAGGTGGTCGAACATCAGCCCTGAGATAGAGAATGGCTGGTTCGAATTCAGGGCGGTGATGCTGTTAAGGAGGAAGCAGTCCATGGCATTCATATCCTTGCTGTCCCGGGGCAGAATGTTATAACGGGTGAGAGCAAGGATGACGCGCTGAGCGGCATCCTGGACCATATTCGGGGTCATTGTGACCCGTGAAACAGTGCCCGACTGATTCTTCTTTCGGCGCGTGGCCGGGAGAGTGGCGAGGAACTGGCGGTGGTGGCTCTGGAGGTAGCTGTCGCTCTCGTAGTCCTCCGAAGGGATGTCCAAGGCCTCGATGAAGATCTGCTGTGTGATCTCTATCTGTCGACCTCCGACATATGAGATAAGTTTGGAGACGCCCCCCCCCCCCCCCGAGCCGCATTTGCATAGAACTGGCGGACGAGGTTAGGGTAAAACCCCCCACCCATCGTCAGGAAGCGACCCCATCCGTAGAAATCAAAGAGTGACTGGAGGTCAAGGTCCTCGACGATGGATGGGTCCACGTCACGCTCCTGGATGAACTCCCGGCGGGGCCCATGATGGTACCAATTCTTGGCCTCTTCAGTGATGAAGATGCCGTCGATCAATCGGGTGCCGAATGGAAGGTGGGCGGCCATGCCGCAGCGGAAGGTGGCTCGGTTGACTGGTTGCATTGTCTAAAACCAAAGACAAGAAAAGAAAAAACAAGGAAAGAAAAACAAAATACAAAATAACAAGGAGATTTAAAGATCGATAAGGAAAAGAGAAATGCAAATGTTGTTTGTAGACATATTCATGAAGTGCATGTAAAAAAAGAAAGAATTAAAAACGACACAACAATTCACAAAAATTTCGGCATGATCTCCCCCATTTTCCTATGGTGTCCCGGTTCTAAGAACCTTCACAAATCAACCAAAAGGTTGTCATTCAAGTATTTAAGCACACCAATAGCACAAGCCAACCATAGAGCACTTAATTTTTTTTGATAAATGGCTGGAAGACCAGCTTACAAGGTGATACTTCGGCAAAGCCTTTCTCACCAAATTTAAGACAACAGACAAAACCCAGAAGAAAAGAAAACCATATAATTAAACTAGAAAAACAAAAGAGTGAACAAATCTTTTGCAGACAAAACTACATGAGTAGGCAGATGAATATGTTGCCGGTTCCATTCAACGCAAAGCCGTTTGACCGAAGCCCCTGATTCGCTCCAGTCTGGCCCCACGCCTTCAAAGACTACTCTATTTCTTTGACTCCAAATTGCCCAAATTGCAAAAAAGAAAGTTGAAAGCCAAAACTTCGACTTAGACCTCGCCACTAATCCTTGCCAGGCTTGAAAGAGGGCGTCTGGAGTCCGGGGGAAGACTATGGTAACACCCCACCATTCTAAGAGGATGCTCTAAAGCTTTCGAGAGGCAAAGCAGTGGATAAAAAGGTGATCTGTTGTCTCCACTGCAAAGTGACAAAGGGTGCATTGAAGCTGGGCAAGTGGGATAAGATCACGGGCAAAAAGCATCTTTTGTCTGAACACGGCCCTGAAGAACCAGCCAGACCAGAAGCTCCACTCTAGGTGGTGCAAAGTTATGCCAGAAAGCTCGACACCAAGCAATTGGAGCATTTACAGTAGGTGTTGCAGTTGCTTTAAAGAAAGACTTAGTTGTGTAGCGACCGTCCGGGGAAGCTAGCCAATTCAGGCAATCATCTTCCTCAGTTTGCTGCGGGGAGCAAAGATTAATAACATCGAAAAGTTGCTGCACTTGCACCCGCTCATAAAGGAATAAAGGCCTCCTCCATATAATAGCCCATCGACAATCTGACCCGAACCACTGGCCCATGTTGTAAATGCAAGAAAATTTCTGGTCTGAGAGCAAGTAGAGTCTAGGGAACATGCTTTTCAAAGATTGCTCTCCCACCCAGGCATCAATCCAAAATCGGATCTTTTTACCATTAGCTAGTATCCACTTAAGATTGGAATCCAGGGCATGAGCATGGGTTGGATTCCAACTAGCGATCGACAGGATCGATTTCCAAGTACCCTGGACTTTCACCTGTGTCCACTTCTCATCAGTGATGGGAAGCGAGATGTCCACATCATAGACGGAGCATAAAATGTTTTTCCAGAGTTTGTCATCCTCCTATTGGAAGCGCCACCACCACTTGAACAGAAGCGCAACATTCTTAACTTCAATATCCGTAATTCCTAGACCTCCATGTTCTTTGGGCCTTGTGAGCGCACTCCAAGAAACAAGATGCATGCCCCTTCGACCTCCTTTGCTCCAGAGAAAAGAGCTTTGGAGCTTATTAATTTGTTTCACAACACACTTGGGAGCCCTGAATAAACTCAGATAATAGATGGGAAGACTTTGCAAAACTGATTTAATCAAAACCAAACGACCTACTCTAGACAGCGAAGAAGCCTTCCAACCGGCCAATCTGTTGGCGATCCTATCAAGAACGGGTTTCCAAGTAGACATACGCTTGAGACTACCGCCAATGGGATAGCCCAGATATGTCGATGGCAGTGAGCAGATTTTGCAGCCTATGACCTCCTTGATAACATCCAAATCTCTATCAGCCATGTTAATAGGAATAGCCACTGACTTGCTCCAATTAACCTCTAGCCCCGACATTTCTGAGAACACCAAAATACATAATTTTACCACCTCCAATTCCTCCCTTCCCATGGAGCAAAAAATCATTGTATCATCAGCATATTGGAGATGAGAGATGAGCGTTTCATTGACACCTATATGTAGCCCTTTACGTAATTGCAAGCGAACAGCTTCATCCAGTAGCCACCCAAGCCCCTCTACACAAAGAACAAATAAAAGCGGGGAGAGGGGATCGCCTTGCCGAACTCCTCTTCCTGGCTTAATCGGAGGTGAAGGCACACCATTAATAAGGATGGAAATTTGAGAGGTAGAAATGCATTCCTCTATCCATAACCTCCACGTCTCTTTGAAGCCGAAGAAGTGCAACATGATGTCGATGAAGGACCAGGAGAGGCAATCAAAGGCCTTGGAAAAGTCAATCTTCAGAATGGAACCTGACATCCGCTTTCTCTTAAGCCATGAAATGACTTCATTAGTAATGAGAGGACCTTCAGCAATGTTTCTTCCTTTAATGAAAGCCGTTTGCGTGCCTTCTCAACTACTGTCCCAATCACTTGACTTAGCCTTGAAGAAAGAATTTTTGCTATTACTTTGTAGATGGACCAATCATACTGATTGGAAAATCCTCCACTCGAGATGCTCCTTGTTTTTGGTATAAGAGTAATCCATGTCATATTGCTACCATTTGGGAGTTTATTGGTGTCAAAGAAACTGAGAACAGTACTTTAGAAGTCCGGTCCAATTATATCCCAGACTCCTTTAATGATGTTGAAGTTGAGTCCATCGTAGCCAGGAGGAGGAGGATGGTTGTTGTTGTTGTTGTTTGTTGTGGTCTAAATCCCGGCGGGCCACCTTGAGGTCTATACCCCATTTGAGAATTGTTTGCTTGGTGTGGCCCTTGAGGTTTATAACCCATCGAGTTGTTGGAAATATTACTCGGTCCTCCTTGGGTGGAATCGTTGTTCCTCCATGAGAAATTAGGATGATTTCTCCATGGGGCATTGTTGTTGTTATAGTTGGGGCGGTTGCTAACAAAGTTGACATCTTCTTGTTCCTCGATGTAACTTCTTCCTTCACAAAAATGGGTCTCATGGGGACCCGCACATATAGCACACCCCTCTGTGGCTGAAGTGGAAGATGATGAAGCTACAAATTTTGCATTCTCTTTTTGGGATGTAGCAAGCTTCTCCACCATATTTGTGAGTGAGGATATTTGGGCGGAAAGATGATCGGATGGTTCGACATGAAGTAGACCGGCCGCTCTTGGAGTTCTTCCCTTATTTCTAGTCCATTGCCTCGTGTTGCTAGTCATTGTCTCAAGAAGTTTCATTCCTTCTTGAGGGGACTTGGTCATGAAGCTACCTCCCGCAGATGAATTCACAAGCAAACGGTTCGCATCGTCAAGCCCATTAAAGAAAGATAGGCATAACGATTGGTCATCCAACCCATGGTAGAAGCAATTCATTAACATCTCCTTGAACCGGTCCCATGCATCGTACAAGGTTTCTCCGGGCTCTTGGTAGAATGTATTAATCTCTCCAATCAGTTGCCTCGTCCTACTAGTCGGGTAGTATTTGGCAAGGAACTTTTGAGCCATTTGTGCCTATGTTTGGATTGATTGGGGCGGTAAACTTCTATACCATCTTGATGCGGAGTCGGATAAGGAATGGGGGAAGAGCTGCAACCGGATTCTCTCCTTTACCGTACCGGCTTTCCCGAAGGAATTGCAAAAGTCGAGGAAAAGACTTAGGTGGTTCGGGGCGTCATCTGGATTTGCTCCACTGAACTTTCCTAAGTCCTGGACTGCGGTAATGAAATGAGTCTTGAAAACCCATTGTCTCGCTTCCTCCGGTGTCAACACTGGGAGGACTATAGCTGAAGGCCTCCCTTCGGTATCCGCTGGTGGTAATCAGAGAGGGTGCTAAAAGGAAATTTGTAGGAATAAACTATACACAAAATGAATAAAATAATAAACTAATCCTACAACTCTACTACGGGTAGCAAATAAAACCCAGTCGGAGTATAGTGTAAATATATTACGACCGAGAGTATCGAACCCAAGGGACTTATAGAAAACTAGTCCTAATCCGGGCAAAAGCCTATTTTATAATAAAAAGGGGGAAAAGTAAATGTGGTTCTAAACTAAATAACTAAATAAATAAACTAACTTTGATTTTGGAAGATTATCAATGTAAGGGAAACGTAAGACCAATAATCAAGGGTGGCAAGCCTCAAAGAGGATTTGGTCTCGCAAAATGCATATGCCGGGTGACATGCCGGACCTTCGCTACCCGGCAGATTCATGGCCTTGAACGTGGGGACAACTTCCATCCGGCACTACATCCGGCATCGTACATTTCGTAAACAACACTTCCAGATTCGGTTCTGACAAAAGGAACGCAATATTCATACTTGCATCGTGCATATCTAATGCCGCGAATACAACCAGAATAATGGGGAAATAGGAGATTAACCCTAAACCTAAGCATTTGTTGCCCATTTTTCAGGATAACAATATTAAAGATTACCGAGATCCTAATCTATCCTATTCTTGCTTTGAAAGCCTTAAACAGGACTTAGAGATAAGAGAATAAGTGGCTATCTTATTCCACTTTGCATGAAGACTAGAAATCTCCGTTAAGAAACTTGAAAATTCCATAAATGATCATAAGAGTTTTACAAGGAAATCTTCCCTAACCAAAGACCTAACAAGGATTCTGCATCACCATCCACACAACTACAAGAAGAGAATACAAAGGGGGAGAAGGAAATGTTAATAGCCTTAACCCGTCAAGGTCTTCTTCTTCTCTCGCGTGGATGGATCTACAGACGTTCCTTGGACACCAACAAATGGAATGTGGCGGAAATGAAGTGTGAATGGCGTGGATTTGGTATGTTGAAGTGTGTCAAATTGCAGCCTTTCTCGGCCTATTTATAGGCATCAAAATGTCTCTTGTCGGGCGTTGTGCCGGATCGTCAGTAGCCGGCACACGTGATAAATGCGCCCAACTGTTAACGGTCGAAACCGCCAATTCCGCGCGAAACAGTGCATATGCCGGGTAGGAGATACCCGGCATCACACCCGGCAGCAGTTGAAAATCATGTGGAACACATGTGCTGTCGTATGGTCAACTGAAGCGACTTTACACTCATGCCGGATAGCATTTACCCGGCATTGAGTCCGGCTTCAATTGAACTTTTGCGTAGAAAATCATTCCTTGCACAGAAAACTCATAAAAACATAAGTCTGTACAAATAATATATTTCAACACATAATAAGCATAAATAACACATTTATAACTCTATTTAGATAAATATAATACTAAATCTAGTGCATAAAATATGATAAGTCTGCGGCTTATCAGAGGGCTCGGTGTTGCTGCTGCCCATTATTCTCAATTTCTGGTTAATCTCCATCCGCCATGTTTAAATCTCTTATGCGTCTTCTAAGAGTGCGCTCAAGTTCGGATCTCGGACTAGCAAGCGGGGAGCTACTAGACCGAGTGTTTGGCATACACAGAAGAAACACAAGGTACCTAATCAATCACAAGAAAAACCAGCACTACAACTTAGCAATAGAAAATATAAACAAGGATATGATAGAACAACAAAAACGAAAACACAATCAAAGAAAACAAAACACTAAACTTTAAACAAAGCAAAAACTAAAAATACCGAAACTAGGGAAATTGATGGAACCAATTTCCCCGGCAACGGCGCCAAAAACTTGTTATGCAAAAACTATATAACAAGGTATATAAATAAATGCAAGGAATAGGCAAGTGCACCTAATCGGTGTAGTACAACAAGTGTCGTATCCACAAGGAAATTAGTTCTAACTTCCTAGTCTCGGTACTTAGTAATTGCAATGAAAACAGTAAATTGGGGTTTAGCCAGCGGCAAGCTTGATTGTGTTGGTTGAGTAATTGCAAGAACAACAAATAAACTAAAGGTGGAAGTTTAATGGATTGGATGGAGAAGTACTTTGGGAATTTGGCAATCACCCAAACTACCTAGATATGCTAGCAACTCTTATTATGGCATAGTTGTCTTTTAAAACAATAATAATAACCCTCTAAACCAAAGATGAGTTAATTATTACTTAGTTAATTTTAGCCTTCAAAATCAATTAGGACTAAACTCACTAAGTAGCAATAAGCAAGTTCTAGAACAAAGCCCCAAATTATACTCACTAATCCTAGGAGCATAAATTAAGAGTTCTCTCTCAATTTGGTCACAAACCCTAATTCAAAACCAAATTGTAGATGGGGTTCACCACAAATGCACTCAAGAGATCAATTTGAGAACATTGAATGATAACTAAGAGAGAAACAACTACATTAAGGCATAATCAAGATTCACAAGCACATTCTAGGGTTTGGGTTCAAAGACCCATCCCAAAGCACAATAGAGTACTACTCAAGCATAGAGGAAAGAAAAACTAGAAAAGAGTAAGAAGAAGCCATTGTTGGAGCTTGGAAGCTTTGGAGAAGGTGAGCTCTTCCTTCTTCTCTTCTTCCTCTTCTTTCTCCTCTTCTTTCTCCTTCTTCTCGTTCTTTCTCTTCTCTTGTGTGTGTGGAAGTGTAAAATGCAAAGAATCCCCATAACCCCTCTGTTTTCCCGTCTTTAAAACGATTGTTCTGGGCAAATTTTCGTCAGGACCGCCCCACAGGGGCGGTCCACAGGGGCGGTCCACACCAGAGGCGATTCCAGTGTTTCGAAATCGACAGGGGCGGTCCACACCAGAAGTGCACCTTCTGTACCGAAATTGTTTCGTTTGACCCCTCGTCTTTGACACACTCCTCGGGGCATTAAAGCTCAGCTACAAAGTCTTGAGAGTCTCCCAAAAAACATTGCTCAAGTGAGCTTTTACCTAAATTTAAATTAAAATTGCATGAGTTCGACTATATTAACGAAATGCTCTATCAAGTGGTGAAATAAGTCAATAGTTGCACGAAATAAAGGTAAATAAAGACCTTATAAATACATCATTTCACCACTTATCATCTATCGCACCCAAAATCTTCTAGAACTTCTAATCTACCCTTTGATTTACTATTTATGGACTTGTGGAGTCTTTCTTACCTCACCTCTGTTGACGGTTACAAATAATTTCTACTAGAGGAAGATGACCGTTGTCGTTATGTTTGGCTTTTTCCTCTTATGGCTAAGTCTGAAGTGTCTAAAGTGTTTACAATTTTCATGCTTTGGATAAGAACTTCTATGGTTCTTCTATAAAATTTGTGCATACTGAAGGAGGTAATGAATTTAAGGCTTTGTCAAGTTTCTTTCAAGAACAAGGTATTTGTCATAGTTACACAAGTCCTCATTCCCATCAGCAAAACCGATCTGTTAAAAGTCGCATCAAATATATGGTGGAAAAGGGAATTTTTTTTATTACTCAAGCTTTAGTACCTTTACACAATTGGTCTTATGCTTTTAAGACCACAACCTACCTCATGAGCCGCACTAATACTAATGTTCTTAAACAGAAAACATCTTATGAGGTTCTTCTCAAAACATATCCTAATTTTCTATTTCTCAAGTTTTTGGTTGTGATTGTTTCCCTAATCTAAGACCTTACTGTTCCCATAAATTGGCTTACCAATCTAAACAATGCATTTTTCAGGGGTACTCAACACACCACACTTGGTATTTATGTTATAATTTGTCTAATGAAAGGTTGCATATTTCCACAGATGTTTCTTTTAATGAGACTTACTTTCCTTTTTCCCACATCAAACTTAGCTCTCCCTCTCCTAATACCTCTCGCACCTATACCCTTCCCATACCTCAAGTTGATCAAGGTCCTATATCTACGTTTCCAACTTTGCCTAATCCTTCAAATCTCTCTCTTTCACCTCCTCAATTATCCACTACTTCTCAGCCAAATGCGGAAAACACTTCTTCTGATAATGACTCTCTCTCTCACACACAAACATATCAGTCACCTACTTCACCATCTCCATGAATTGTCCCTTCATCCTCACACTCTTCCCCTCCACATATATCCTCACGACCAGAATCCATATTACCTCCAACTTCCCACTCTTTATCACCTCAACCTATACAGCCTACACCCAACCTTCCTCCCATCCCTCACCAAATGATCACTCTCTTTAAAACAAACACTCTCAGGCCTCTTAGTCGAACTAATGGTACAATTCCATACAGTCTCCACACCTGAAACTCCCACACTGAAACAAGATTTTTCTCACCCAGATTGGATCGATGTTATGCAAAAAGAACTTGATGCCTTAAACCACACAAACACTTGGACATTTGTTCCTCATCATCTTTCTATGAAAGATCTTGGTGTCATGAGGGTGTTTAGAACCAAACGGAACCTTAATGGTTCTATTGATAAGCGCAAGGCTAGGCTGGTGGCTCTGGGATTCATCAAACACAAGGTTTTGACTACATAGAGACTTTCAGCCCTATTGTAAAACAGTCTACTATTTGTTTGGTAATATTCATTGTTGTTTCCCATCATGGGCCGATTAATCAAATTGATGTCCAAAAATCCTTTCTACATGGCGATCTGGAGGAAGCTTTCTACACTGTACAGCCTCCTGGTTTCATCAAATCCAAGTTTCCTAATCATGTGCGTCTATTGAAGCGGTCACTCTATGGACTTAAACTGTCCCAAGAGTTTGGTATGCCAAATTAAGTTCTTTTTGGGTTCATCTTGGCTTTGCTATCCCTCAGGATGACCATTTACTGTTTACTACAACCAAGGCAACGATATTGTCTATGTGTTAGTTTACGTGGACGATATCTTACTTACCGGTTCCTTAAACTCTCTAATCTAAAAAAATCATCACATGTTTTTCAGCTAGCTTTTCTATCACTAATTTTAGTCAGCTTAAGCATTTTCTCGGGGTCTCTGTCACCAGATCTCCCGCAGGTTTGCACCTCAATCAAACACAATACATTACATACCTCCTTTCATGCACACAATGCTCAACTCAAAGCATATGTTTCTACACCAATTTCACGCACCACATCTCTGGACACTTTTTACTCTCCATTATACGACAATCCCACAAAGTACATGAGCTTATTTGGTGCTTTACAATATCTTAGTTTCACCAGGGTAGACATAAGCTATGAAGTAAATAAAGCTTGTCAATTCAAGCACTCACCGAGAGTTATCCATTGGCAAGCTGTAAAGTCTGTGGTATTTGAATCACACAAAGCACTTGGGTATGTTGTTGGCAGCCTCTCCAGCAGGATATCTTCAAGTTTTTGCTGATGCGGACTGGGGTGGTTCGCTCCTCAGCAGAAGATCTATAGGTGGGTTTCTTATCTCCCTTGGATACCATCTCATGTTATGGTGCTTGAGAAAACAACCCACCACATTGTCCAGATCTTCAGTGGAGGCTGAATATAAGGCATTGGCTACCGGTGCCGTTGAGATTCTTTGGCTTCAACAAGTGATTGTAGAATTAGGGCTCCATCTTCAATTGCCACTAGTTATTCACTGTGATAACTTTGGTGGCACTTTCCTTGCAGCGAATCTGGTATTCCTTAGCCGCATCAAGCATGTCTCCCTCGATTATCACTTCATAAGGGACCGTGTAAAGAATGGATCTTTGAGATACAACATTTACCGTTCTCTGAGCAGTTGGCTGATAACCTAACAATACCCTTAATTATTGACTTCCTTATTTGTGCGGATTCGGTCAATGCTCCCTCTTACTGGACCATTGACTTAAGGAGGGATAGAAGAAAGTAAAGTCAGCGTCCAATAATAGTAGACCATATCAATAGTTTCCCTTTTTTTGATCAGGATATCAATAGTTTCCCTATATAATTATTTTGGGCCGTTCTTATTCTCTTTAGCCTGATAGTCCATCTTCTATTATTCTGCTTAACCCATGTATAATTGATATACATACATATATATACTCTATAATCGTGGCAATGAATGAATAGAGACGTGTAAATGATAAGTGTTTAGGAGTTAACAAAGTGTAGTTAGTCTGTTGTAACTACACATATATATACCGTTAGCCTCTACTGTAATGTCATATAATGAAATCATCTCTTCTTTTTCATCGTCTTCACTACGCCTTTCCTCTCTGTTCAATGTCACGACTATTCTTCCTCTTAGCTACATATGATCTCGTTTCTACATGGTATCAGAGCATGAATTTGCTCTTCCGCACTAACACACTATACTGATCGATCTATCCAACAATCTTGACAAGATGTTTGTCTCATCAAATGCCATGCTAGGGGTCAACACCAACGGATCTTCCTTCACCTTGTCGGCGTTGAATCTCTACCAGTTGATCGGAATCTCTACTATCAAATTAAGTGGAGAACGAAATTATCTGAGTTGGAGAACGCAAATGCTTAATCTCCTTGAATCTGTTCAAGTTCTTGAACTAATCGAGAAAGATGCGCCTGACACGGAAGGTGAAGAGTTGACGAAGTGGAAGGAGAAAGATGCCATGGTGAGGGCATGGATCATATCGACTATTTCTGAAGATTGCGTCGATCAAATTGTTGGCTGCACCACCGTGAAATCTATCTGGAATGAGCTTCAAACTGAGTTTCTTCAGTCAACCAAAGACAGGAGTTTCAACTCAAGCAAAAGCTTAGAGCACTGAAGCTCGGAGAGAAACCAGTAAAAGAATTCAAGGCAGTGTGCGACAGTCTGGCTGCAATCAAGCATTATGTTCCTGAAGATGACAAGATTCTGATCTTTGCTCACGGTTGTGGAAAAAGGTACAAAGTTTTGCGTTCGATTATGCTAAGTCGCTCTCCCTATCCCACTTTCAAAGAATTTGTTGTTGCGATTGAGGCTTATGACCTAAGGGAAGGTGAATATGAAAGGAAAGAAAATATTCAAGAACTTGCGTTTACTGTTAGTCAAGAATCTAACAGTAGTTATCGTGGAAGAAATTTAGGAAACAACCATCGAGGCAGAGGTGGTAGAAACTCTGGTCGTGGTCGTGGAAATAATCAAAGAAACTTTCAGAACACAAGAAATGAGGAGAATCAAAACTATCAGAACAGGAATCTAACAAATTCAGAGTCTGTAGTGTCTCCGTGTCAGATTTGTGGTCGAACGAACCATACTGCTCTATCTTGCTTCTATCGCTGGGATCATTCCTATTCAGCGAATGATGAAAATCTTCCAAAGGCATTCAACACCATGACAACTGAGGGCGACTCATCCGCTCTATACATTGACTCAGCTGCAATGACTCATATGGTGAATGCTCCAGGTATGCTATCCGAGTCTACTCCTTATAGAGGTTCTGATTCTGTAATTGTTGGAAATGGATCAAGATTACCAATTGAGTATAATGGGGAGTGCATCTTGAAAGGTGCTGACAGTTCTGTTAAGATGAACAATGTATTAGTTGTTCCTGGTCTGAAACGAAACTTGCTATCAGTAAGTAGGCTGACCAAAGATAACTTCTGCACTGTCGAATTCATTGATTCTGGTTTCTGTATTAAGGACCGTGTGACAGGTAAGGAACTGATCAAGGGAAGCAGACATGGTGACTTGTATGCTGTGGAAAAGGAAGCAAATGAAGCTCTTGTCACTTTTACAACAAATAAAGCCACTGCTCATGTGTGGCATTCTCGGCTGGGCCGTCCTCACTCAAGAACAGTTCAAATTCTGAATCAACTGAAAGGATTATCCATTAGCTCCTGGAAGAAAGATTATAGTGTTTGTGCTAGCGGTCAAATGGGAAAAAGCTGCAGGCTTCCTTTCAATTTGAATAATAAAGTAGCTTCAGAAATGTTTGACAAAGTCCACTGTGATATATGGGGGCCAGCACCTGTTACTCCCTCTAGTGGCTTTTGATACTATGTAATCTTCATTGATGATTACAGTAGGTTTACTTGGTTGTACCTCTTGAAGAAAAAAGTCTGATTTCTGTGAAACCTTTGTCAAATTTCAGAAGATGGTGGAATGTCAATTTTCTAAGAAAATAAAAAAAATTCAATGTGATGGTGGTGGTGAATTTCTGAGTACAGCTTTTGTTCAGTTGTTGAGTAGTCTGGGAATTGTACAGCAGGTTTCATGCCCTTCTACTCCAGAACAAAATGGTGTAGCTGAACATAAGCACCGTCATATAGTGGAGACAGGATTAACCTTGCTGTATCACTCGAACATGCCTATCTCTTTCTGGACTGAAGCTTTCATGACAGCTGTTTTCTTAATCAATCGGTGACCTTCCTCAGTTCTCAACAATTCCACTCCTTTTGTCAAGGTCTTTGGTAGTCAACCAGACTACTCTTGTCTCAAAAATTTGGATGTAGATGATTTCCTTTTCTCAGAAACAAAACTGCACATAAGCTTGAACCAAGGTCTTTACCGTGTGTCTTCATCGGCTATAGTCAACTTCACAAAGGGTACAGATGTTATCATATTACATCCAAGAAAGTCTATATTTCTAGGCATGTTGTCTTTCCTTATAAAAATCCCAATATTCCAAACACTCTGCCTGATTCATTCATTACTACTTTCAACATGTTTGTTGATAAAGAAAGAGTCCATGAACCAAGCTTCATCTCTGAATCTATTTCAAGCACTGCTCCTCAAAATCTCACAGTCTCAAATCTTCGATTTCCCATCTATCCCTCTGAAACAGTCACAAAAAATCCTACAGAATCATCCTTACCTCCACCAAATACTCCTGCTCTCAGTATCCCCATTACCTCAGACACCACAGGATCAAGCTCCTCCAATACTAGCTCCTCAAGTACTGCTCCTTCACCCTCACAAACTGCTATACCCTCTCAAGGAATCAACCTAGTTGTTGAACTCCCCATCCCTGATGTATCCCAAGCTACTGATATCAACACTCATCCTATGCTAACCCGGTCTAAAACTAGACAACAAACTGAAACTCACCTCACTCAGCAAGAAAGTATTCCTAAAGAACCACGTACTGACAAACAGGCCCTGTAAGACCCGGGTGGTATCAAGCCATGTGTGATGAAATGGATGCTCTCAAGCAAAACAAAACCTGGTGTCTTGTCCCTCGATCTCCAGATATGAATATTGTCAGATGCAAGTGGGTTTTTTGCACTAAGTGCAAAGCAGATGGCTCAGTCGAACGTCTCAAAGTGAGACTTGTGGCTAAGGGTTTTCATCAGGTTCCAGGGATTGATTTTCGAGAAACCTTCTGCCATGTAGTCAAGTTCCCCACTATTTGAACTGTGTTTTCTGTTGCTCTTACACACAAGTGGCAAATCAAACAACTGGATGTCAAAAACGCTTTTCTCCATGGTGAATTACTTGAGAATGTTTACATGGAACAACCACCTGGTTTTATTGAAGGATCCAAGGAAACTCTTGTCTGCAGGTTACAGAAATCTCTGTATGGATTAAAACAGGCGCCTAGAGCCTGGTTTGACAAACTAAGCTCTATCCTGTTTCGTCTCAAATTCTGTTGTAGCAAGGCTGACACATCTCTCTTCTACAGACATACAAACTGTGGCACTGTTATACTTTTAGTATATGTTGGCGACATAATAATCACTGGTAGCAGTTCCTCTTTGATTCAAGAAGTTATTACAAAGTTGGGAGAAGCTTGTGCTATCAAAGATCTTGGTCAGCTTCATTATTTTCTGGGTATTGAAGCAAAATTCACTTATTCTAATTTATTCCTCGGCCAACAGAAGTATGCCTGTGATCTGCTCAATCAGGAAGGCATGAGCGATGCTAAACCTGCTACCACTCCCCTAAGTGGCAATCATCTTATGGACTCCACCAATTCTCCTTTAATTGAGCCTACCAAATACCACAGTGTGGTTGGAGCTTTGCAGTATCTCACCCTAACCAGACCCGATATCACCTATGCTGTTAATCTAGCTTGTCAATATATGAGTAATCCTCGTGAATCACACTGGCAAGCTGTCAAACGTATTCTCAGATACACCAACGGCACTCTCACACATGGTCTCACACTTCAGTCCAAATCCTCTCTTAACCTTGTTGTCTATTCTGACGCTGATTGGGGCAGTTGTGCTCTCACTCGACGATCAACTAGGGGAACCTGTCTGTTTCTTGGAGCGAATCTCATCTCTTGGGCTTCTCGAAAACAAAAGACGGTTGCTCGGTCTTCTACTAAAGCTGAGTATCGTGCTCTAGCATCTGCTGCATCTGAAGCTCTGTGGATCACTTATATTCTCATAGATATCAATGTTCCACTTCTGTCCTGCGCTGTTATCTTCTGTGATAATCTGAGTGCTCTGTACATGACGAAAAATCCAGTTCTCCATGCTCGCACCAAGCATATTGAGATGGATTATCACTTTGTAAGAGAGGAAGTCACAAATGGGCAGCTTCTAGTCAAATTTGTTCGATCTAAACCGTAATTGGCAGATGGCTTTACCAAACCTATGACGAAAGCGTCTGTTCTTCTATTGCAAAACAAACTAGGACTGCGTTGTACCCCAGTCTAGTTTGCGGGAGGATGTAAATGATAAGTGTTTAGGAGTTAACAAAGTGTAGTTAGTCTGTTGTAACTACACACATATATATATATATATATATACCGTTAGCCTCTACTGTAATGTCATATAATGAAATCATCTCTTCTTTTCATCGTGTTCACTGCGCCTTTCCTCTCTGTTCAATGTCACGACTATTCTTCCTCTTAGCTACATATGATCTCGTTTACAAGACGGAATATCCTTTTCTATCATTTCTGAAACCCTAGTATAAGCTATAATGGCGGACGAGTTACCGTGATGTTTAATTATTTAAGAACATATATTTCGACGATTCCTATTAGAATCATGTCCGGCCGGTTTAGGATTGGGGGAGGGACTTGAAGATAGTACATTAATTGTAAGTGTTGTAATCTACACATGATAATCTCCACATGTGGCAATCGCAACAGAGTGTCATGATTTTCACTGAAGGAAAGGAATTGTTGTTGGCTAATTAATATGATTTGGACGAAAATAACCCAGACAGTGTAAGTAGAGGTAGGGTGGTGTAAATTTATTCAGAGTTGTATGATTTTAGTGAGTCTTTACAATCAGTGCCGAACTGTACGTTGAATTTTGTAATATTACGTACATTGAGTTGTGTCTTTATGTTAGTTAGCTAAAATTGAGATTGGTAGGGGCAAAAGACATATTAATGCACACGTAGCTATACGACTACTAGTTATGGTAACAAGTAGGGTCCATGTATGTATGCCTTTATTATTTATTTATTTATATTACCAGCTAACTGATGACACTAACATCTGCCCCATATATTATAAAGCATTCTATATATCTTGGAACAATTTCTTTTTTTCTTTCTTTTGAAAAAAGTCGGGGGAGAGAGAGAGAGATGAAACCGATCGCGCGACTCTGTGTGTGGTGTGGACTGTGTCGTATCGTATAACAATTACAAACGGAGAGATCGGAGAGAGCCTGGGTGCAGACATAACTGTAGTAAAACTCTTTCAACTAATTTACTTTGGTTCTCACTATAAATTTCTATAAAACTCCACTCCACTCCAACTCCAGCCCGCACCTGACCCTGACCATGACCTTCACGTTTCTCTTTAGTTATATATATATATATATATAGTTAGCTATCTAGCATCCTTCCAATTGTTAGTTTCAAACTGCTAGTCTATCTTGCTCTTGTTTCCTTCTTCTTCTTGTGGTTGCCGGTCAGTACGTACTTAGTACTGGTTCTTAATTTCTCTCTTCTCTCTGATCTGATCATTGTGTGCTCGCTAAAAAAACTGGGTGTACGTTGTTGTACATATATACTCCGGGAAACCGTACGTACCATATGTAAGTAGTCTCACTGATCGATTTAATTTGGATTAAACAGTAAGTGTGTTATTTATGTTCACTTAGCTAGCTAGGTTTCTGTTTCACTTTCCATTTATAAGTTAGTTATAGTTATATTTGAATTAAGACATGTGAATGAAATGATCTGATAATATTAGAGTACTTACGTACGTACGTAGGTGTTTAATTTGATATATATGTCCCAGCTGTTTCGTCAATTATTTCAACTGTAGTTAATATAGTAGTAGGTAATTTGGCAGGAACACGGAAGATGAGGAAGGAGGTGGGAGCCCATTAGATCTTAATAACTTACCTGAAGATTGTACAAGAGGAGATGATCAAGACCCTTCCACTTCTGGTAATTTAAATAATTAACACCATAATTTTGATTTCACCCGGCCCGGCCCGGCCGGCCACTACTCTACCTTTTTACTATTATTATTTCTGGGTTTGCTCTTTGAATATCATCTCTCAGACAGGCTTCTTTCTTCATCATTCATGGGTAAGAATATGGTATATGGTAGTAGTACTAGTAGTAGTAGTAGTACACTGGGTGCAGTGGTACTGTTATGAGCTATCAGCAGCAGTAGCAGCTGGGACTATCATTTCTCCTTCACTATATTAGTACTGCGCTGGAATATTGCGTTGCAAATTGGCTCTTATTTAAAAATTAATGCATGCCTGAAACTTGAAGACAACTAAACTAATCTAATACTAGGAAAAGAGATCAATTAACTTATGGAAGAGGTCAATGAAGGTCAATGAAGGTCCCTAGGACAAGATTTCTAAGCTTTATAGTAAGATTCTGTGTAAGGTAGGACTAGCATGGTTATGTAAGAGTTGAGTCGGTGTATCCTTAAGCGGGAAAGGCATTCATGCCTCAGTACTGCTATGTAAGCTGGGCAACCAGCCAATTATCAAAAAAAAAAAAAACTTATGGAAATTAACTAGCTAGTCGTATTATTATTATATTACTGATGATGCCCGGACGCTTTATTAATTGTTTGTAATAAAACAGTAACAAGCGGGAACGTGAGGAGTAGCAAAAACAAGCTTGGAATCATCAGAGAAGATGTTGATGATGAGGAGGAGGAGGAGGAAGAGATGAATGGCAAGGTTTATGAGTGTAGATTTTGCTCTCTCAAGTTCTGCAAATCACAGGCTCTCGGTGGTCACATGAACCGTCACCGCCAAGGCAAGTAGCAGTACAGTAGTATTTATTTCTACCTTGGATAGTAGTCTTTCTTTCCCAACAACATTAGTCATTATATATATAGGGTGGTGGCATGAAAATAAAGATGAGTGCTTTGAATTTGTACATACACACACACACACTACCCGATAAGTTTAGTTCCACTGTTCCATTACTCAAGGAACTACACTCGATCAGCCCGTTTGATTGTTGTGTTGACCCAATCAATCTACTCTTCATATAATATACCAGTTTCATCCCTATTTATTGAGTTGGCTAGTATTTAAATACTACTACTATTCAACAAACTAATTTTAATAATACAGATTTACTCATATCCATATCCATTCCAGCTTTTTTGTGATCAGTATACCTGCAGCTATGTAGCCATAGCCATAGCTAGCTAGCTGTGCCTACATCTATATATAGCCTGAAAACATATTTGCAGTTGGAGTATTTATATAGTATGTATATCAAGAGGAGAACAGCAGTAATGCATGCATGCATGCCATGCTCCAGGTTTTATTCCATTGATTTGATATCATACATACATTACATTTTACATTTGTATATGCTATGCAAAATCGATCTTTCACTGATACATCTGTGTTTTTTGTTCCTTTCTTACATTGTTGTCATGTCATTGTTGTTTGGGTGCTACAACTATAACATTGTACTACTATTAATTAGTAGTATTACTCACATCACATGTCTTTGTTTCTTTCTGCAATCATATAAATATATATGTATTTCTTTCTTTCCTTTTTCATACTTATGTTATATATATAGAGAGAGAGACGGAATCACTGAACAAAGCTCGGCAACTGGTGTTCGGTATGGATAGCCACCGCTACGGCCCTCTCCTCTCTCCTACTCTCCACTTTCCTCCTCCTCCTCATCACCACCACCACCTACCCGGGTACGTACTGTCTATTCTACTCCTGATTAATTAATCTCACTTAATCATTACTAATCCTTCCTACCTAATGCATGCATGGAATTAGAGGAGAGTAACACTAACTATACACGTGTCCTTCCAGGGCAGGCGGCTATCATCATCAACCACACCACCAATATACTCAAACAATAATCCAAGACTTTATTCATCCGTTACCAACGTCATGACCTCTTCACCGCTCCACGTCGGTCTTCATCAAGCAGTATACAACACATCACTGCCGCAGACACAGTCACACTCACAATCACTCCCACCACACCTCTCTCACTATCCTCATCATCATGACTATTTCCTCGGACACCCAAATTACAACTACACCAACAATAATTTAGGCAGTAACGCCACCGGAAGTACTACTACTACTAGTAGTAGTAACTACACTTGTGTTGGAGCACCGGTGGTGACTGCGGCTGCCGGTAGGGGTAATTTAATATTGATAAATAACAACCGCGACATCGGGACTAGGGCAGCTGGAGGATCGCTGACACGTAATGCTAATTGGGGGATCATGATTAATAATAACAATAATCATAATCCTAATCATAATAGTAGTAGTAATGATGCACCAAATAATTATCATCAGAATATATAACTACGTACCTACCTTGTCAGCATCTTTGTTACTACATGGCATTAAGTTTGTTACTCGTCTAATTAGATCGATCGATAATCATTCTGTAATAATCTTATTATATAAAATAATAAAGCGAAATTAATATCCTCTGCTATACTTGCGCTTTTTATATATAACTGAACGCATTATATTACAGTATATATAGGATTTTCACGATAAAAAAAAAAGTACATATAGGATTTATCTTGCAAGCTTTTGGGTAATTAGTTATATAAGATAATTATAAAATCAATAAACTAATTAGCAATATAATATGAAATAAAACTGACTGACAAATGGAACTCATGCAAATACAACCCATGCAACCGCAGAAAAAGACAAGAAAGAACTGGTTGGTGGTGGTGATGACGATCGATGCATCAGGAGGAAGAAGCACTCTTTCCTTCTCACTTTCTTCATACACCAGCTAGCTTTAACTTAAAAAAGACAACAACAACTCTCCTTCATTCTATCTGTCTCACTGCAGTCACTCTGTACTCCATCTAGCTAGCTACCTCACCTGCATGTCTTTCAAGTTCAGAATCGAAA
>CM041779.1:44656895-44799231 GCA_023374045.1 Limonium bicolor | reverse complement strand
GAGACATGACAAACCACGTACAAACAAAAGAAATTACAAAGAGAAAACCCCTCTTGACTATAGAGGACCTCTAAAGACACCCACTATGGTGTCGAGTTATCAAAGATGATGATAACTAGTAACATTGAGAATGAATAGGGAGACGGGCCCTTTGAATCCGGAGCAAGGCTAGTAACATTGAGAATGAATAGGGAGACCCCTTTGAATCCGGAGCAAAGGCTAGTAACATTGAGAATGAATAGGGAGACGGACCCTTTGAATCCGGAGCAAAGGCTAGTAACATTGAGAATGAATAGGGACGGACCCTTTGAATCCGGAGCAAAGGCTAGTAACATTGAGAATGAATAGGGAGACGGACCCTTTGAATCCGGAGCAAAGGCTAGTAACATTGAGAATAAAGGAGACGGACCCTTTGAATCCGGAGCAAGGCTAGTAACATTGAGAATGAATAGGAGACACCCTTTGAATCCGGAGCAAAGGCTAGTAACATTGAGAATGAATAGGGAGACGGACCCTTTGAATCCGGAGCAAAGGCTAGTAACATTGAGAATAATAGGGAGACGGACCCTTTGAATCCGGAGCAAAGGCTAGTAACATTGAGAATGAATAGGGAGACGGACCCTTTGAATCCGGAGCAAAGGCTAGTAACATTGAGAATGAATAGGGAGACGACCCTTTGAATCCGGAGCAAGGCTAGTAACATTGAGAATGAATAGGGATACAGACCCTTTGAATCCGGCAAAGGCTAGTAACATTGAGAATGAATAGGAGACGGACCCTTTGAATCCGGAGCAAAGGCTAGTAACATTGAGAGTGAATAGGGAGACAGACCCTTTGTATCCGGGGTAAGACCAACATTGAGAAGGAATAGGGAGACGGACCCTTGAATCCGGAGCAGAGGCTAGTAACATGGAAAAGGAATAGGAGACGGACCCTTGGTATCCGGGGCAATGGCCAGTAACATTTAAAAACAATAGAGAGAGAAAGAGCTATCCGGGAGTGGAGGATTAGCTATGGACAAGATGTACTCCAAATTGTGGTGATAAGAGAATTCACAAATAACCCTTAAAGAAACAAGGAATGAATAGCACCTACATAACAAAGTCTCGGGATCTAATCTATACCCTGACTCGGTGCCAGAGAATAGAGGAAAACATGTGTAATGAGACCAAGCAAATAAGGAAATTCACAAATGTGATTCTTTAAGAAACAAGAAAATTGGCACCAATATGATATGGTCACGGGATCTAAACTATATCCCCAGACCTGGTGCAAGGAAAAGAAAAAGAAAATACACATCATGGGAACAAGAGAAAAGAAATGAAAACACACAACGCTCGAACGATCCCCTAGTGAGGATCATTGGTAAACATACCTATGCACATGTCTGATGACTTACATGATTGTTGTTGCTATATTAGCAGCTTGTTGTGCTTGGATGCGTTTTGATGGGCTATGATGCCAGCTTGTTATGCTTGGATGTTTGTGATTTGCTATGCTACCTTGAAGTGTGTTTGATATTATGATGTAATGTGATGTGCTTACTGCTTTAATATAGCATGTAAATTGACTTAATAATATTCGACCAAGTAGTCGTGTGGCCCGGTAACATGCGGGCTTCACAGTTCATACTCAGCGTAGTTGCTGAGTCCTTTACACCCAATTTTTTTTCAGGTCTTGTGCCAGACGATAACGGAGAGTAGGCAAGGATGACTATCATAGGGTAGTCCACATGGCAAGACTTTAAGCAGTATGCCTTCTTATATGAGTTATGTTGTTTAAATTGTTAACTAAACTGTAGATGCTCGGTACTTGAGTTGTACTTTATATTGTATTTGGATTTCGTTAAGTTGGATTCCAGTCATTCAGACCGTAACTTGGTGTAAGTAAATGGTCGGTCAACCACGTGGGTGGTTGGCGTCTGTAGCACCCGAATAGAGTTCGAAACGCTGCGTAGACTTCTCCTGCTAACTTAGGCGTGACGATTAATTATTGGTTGTGATTCGGGGTGTTACAGAAAGTGGTATCAGAGCGTAGTTGCGCTCTGATGACTGGAACAGAGGAGTACCGAGTATAGGAAAACCCAAATTTGAGAAACGGGGTTACGGGTTAGTTTGTGAGGCTCGTTAGTTAGGGTCCATTCCAATCCGTAGGAAAACGCTGGAGAGGTAGAAAGCCTCCTCACACTCGGGAAAACCCGATCTGGCGTTTACACAATGGCATATAATCAATCCGGTAAGGAAAACTAGGTACCCCTATCTTTTCATCAATGTTCGGCTTAGTGTGGGGTACGGGGGCGTACCCCTCTTTTAAGGGGGGTAAGCGCGTTTTGTTTTGTATGTGTGTTGATTTATTATGATGTATTCCTACAACCACTCGTGGTTGGTTGGTAGGTTTGTGTGTTTGGATTGTGTGTGAAAATGTTATGTACGCTATGTATGAATGAATGTCGTGTGCCTGGGTTTGCACTTTAGCATGTTATACACAATGCTAGCTTCGTGGTCTACTATGAGAACTTGTGTGAAACCACTGATGTGGCACGGTGCTTAGAAACACCGAGCATATTAATTATGGACTTAATCTTTTGGGTATCGATAATGAATGCGGGACTGGATCCCTAAGATTACCAGGAGTGGAAAATATAAGTTAAGGAAGAAAGACTTCGGGAGGAAGTCTCTTTTAAGGGGGGTAAGTTGAAACACCCCTGAATGTTTACTCACATAAAATCATAAAACGAAAATAACGCGTTATATAATTCGGACATAAAATAATTTATGAACAATTAAATTTAGCAACGTTATGTGTTAATATATAGTCGTACTTGCATATGTCCGAATACGAGAATACATGTACATAACGTCATGATATTATGACATTTTAAGTAATAAATAGTAACGTTGCATAACATCGTAACGTTGTAATATGAATGATAATGTCGCATAACTTTGTGACAAATAAATAAATCAATATAACGCGGTATGTTATATAGTCTTACATGTATAAATAAGCAAGTTTAACTTTTTCCAAAAAAAGAGAAATAAAAAAGGAGCAGAAACGCTCCCACCGAGGTTCGAACCCCGCACCTCTCGTATACACCCAGAACACTTTAACCGTTTGAGCTAAGCTAATATTCGGTAATAAATTGCACCGATTTATACAAGAGTAATAATGCATATCAGGACATAAATTAAGTTACCAATTTACCTACTAAGTAAACGAGACTGATTAGATACCAAATGTAATGCCCCACCACCTTTCTTGTTTACCACTATCGGAAATAGCACACAGTACATCAGTTTCTCCTTTCGATCTCCTCTTCTATCTCGAGCAGTACATAGCACTGGTGTACCCAACCCATTCACGTGCCCCATACCTCAAATTCCACAACAACCAACCATGCCTTGTCGGTTTTCAAAACCCCAACAACACCCAGGCACACACTGCGTTGCAGTGGGCAACAAATTCCCTGTACCGTGCTGCCTTATTGAAAGTTACAAAAGGCAACAGAATCCTGCATGTCTCAAGGAATGCCATTCGTACTCTTCCCACGCTCTCTGTTGCTGGGCATTTCACACCAGTAATAATTCCTATGTAATGGCCCTCACCTGCTCAATGCTCTTCCACCCTGCTCATCTGCCCATCGATCTTGCATGTCCTGAACTCATCACGTTCTTCTGTTCTATGGGCAAACAGCTCCTCAACTCCCTCTGGTTCTAGCCAGGTAACAATCAGTGTGTAATTCTTCTCATTCCCCTCTGTTTTCCATGCCCGAGAGTCTCTTACTGTCTATCTTTCTCGGTGGTGCTAGTCTGTCCAAAAGATCCTCACTCAACTCCTCTATCTACCTGCATTTGTCCTCCAACAAGAAACCAGCAGGAGCCGCAACAACCTAGCTCGAAAGTCTGTCCAAGGTGAGGATACAAACAGATCATATTTAAGTCCCTCTTTTGAACTTATGCATTGCTAAAACTCTCTCCTTGGTCTGCATAGATACTCCATGCCACTCCACCCATGAAGAACCTGGAAGTTCCTGATCAGAACCTACCGAAACGTTCCATTGAACTCAGTTGCAGTTGTTCTGAGTGATCTAGGCCTGGAAACTCCACCTAGCGACAAGGATCCACCAAGGTAAAGACTAGCCATGAAGCCCATGTGTGTATTAAGTTTCGTAGCTACATTTTAACAATGTTCATGATAAAAAAAAAACAGAATCTGCCAAGTTAAGTTGTTAACCCATTTCAGTCCCTGTAGTTGTTTTCTCCTGCATGCCAACCTTCCAGGAGTGTTGTAGAGTTGGTATTAATTTATTAATGAATCTAAAACACTCAACTAGGAAGATAAAACAATTCGGGAAAATAAGTTGGAAGTTAGGTGAAAGAACAGAAGAGAAACAGAAGAGGAGAGATCAGTTTTGTATTTCTCAGTTTTGCAACTTTCCCTCTGAAACCTTAAGTCCTGTATGACTCTGTTACTGAGAGCTATAAAACATTATCTTGAGAGTTTCATAAGCCTAAGGCCTTACTAGTTCATCTGATTAAGTGTGTCCACATTTTGAGGAAATCGAAAGCCAATTCAGAGACAAAGAAAGGAGGAAGAATGAGATATATCGGTTTCTACCTTCAGTTTTCCTGCAACAATTGCAGTTCCTGTATAATGACTTCTCAGTAGCTCTATCTAGCTGCCTTGGGTCTATCTTGGGGTGGGAACTGTGACTTAATACCAGGTTGAGTAATTAGACGGGATAAACCAGAAAAAAAAAAGAAAAACGATTGAGGGCAAACAGAATCACAGAAACTTAGTTACCTGTTAGCAGTGTTAGACTGAGATGGTTTTGAGTCTAAAACATTGGTAGATGTCTAGCTAAGTTGAGACTCACTTAAGGAGGATTTAAAATCTGGGTTGGGAACTAAACCACACAACTGTCAAGTTCTGTATGAAAACATAGCAGAGGGATGCATGGGGTTGTATTGGTTGTTAATGAAATGAAAATTTGAATAACGAAACAGAAAACAAAGAAAAGAAGTAGGAGAAGAAGTTACCAGTTCTGATTTGTTTTCAGTTCGGTTTTATTTCAGTTCTGGATTTCTTTCTGTTCTCAGTATAAGCAAGCTTGCTGTAAGGTTGATAAGATGTTTGGGATAGCTGGGAGCCTGAAATCTCGATTAGACTCTGAAACAATGTTGGGGTAAACAAGAAACAGATTCGAGAACAAAAAAAAAGGAAAACAACAGAAGAAAGAAACATCAGTTCAGTTGCTGGAATTTGGGTTTTCTGGATATCAGCTTTTCAGGGGTATAGCCAATGTTTTATTTTTGGGTTCTTTTGAGGATGGAATCATATTAAGACCCCTAGCTAAGCAACTAAATAACGTGGGAAAAGAAGGCTGGGAAATAAGATTAGTAAGTAACAGAAAAGAGCATGTTCAGGTTCATGGCTTCAGTTTGTTTTAGTTCTGGTTATGGATTTTTCAGAAACGTTATCCATGTGGTTCTGACCTGTTATGGGTTTAAAAATCTCTACTAAACATTAACTAGGTGGGTAAAGCAATTTGGAAGGAGTTAGAGTCAGGATAGATTAAGAGCAGGAAGAATACTATAGGAAAGGTATGTAACAGAATCAGAGTAGCAGCAGTCACACTTTCAGTATTACAACCTTATCAGTTATGTGTAGTTGAGTAGAAGAGTGGTTGTTGATAGTTGTTGAGTTTAAACAATAGCTGGAACACGGAATCAAGTGGGTAAATGCCTAGGGATAAATGGAATGACTGATACGAGAATAAACAGGAAAGAAAGTCTAGAGGAAAAGAAAAATACTTCAGTTTTATAAGTTCAGTTTTTGGAATTTTGCTCAGGTCTGTAGAAGGAGTTTCAGAGATGTTAAGCGGGACACTGTGAATCTGTTTTGAGGTTAAGAATCTGATAAAACACTTAATCAACTGAGTCAGCAGTTGGGAATAAAGGGGAGGAAATCAGGAGATAGTTTAATGCTGTTACAGAGAAGTCAAATGGAAGTGTTTCACAGATTCTGTTTCAGTTTTAATTGGCCTGCTATTTCTGTGTAACTAATCACAGAAGCTGTTTGAGTGTTGTATTGGGTTAGTCTTGAGCTTGAGACCTTGCTAACAACCATGGCTAGTGGGGTAAGTACTGGGGGGGAAGGATTAAGCACCAGTTGAGTTAACTAGACACAAGAAAGAAAGGAAATATGGAGATTGTTGTTTCAGATTTCAATAATTTCGTAGCTCTGTGTAACTGATTTACAGAAGCCTTGTGAGGGTGATGCTAGCTTAAAAATGAACCCAAACCAGTACTAAAACATCTATCTAAGTTTATGAAACATGTGGAGAAAGTTACACATCAACTAATACACGAAAAGTGGAGTTAGATGAGGTATTACATGGGAATTATGGTTCAGGTTTTGAAACTGTTGGGTTTCGGTATAAATAAGTTTTAGGGGTAATTTATGGCCTACAGCATCATTATACAAATGTTAAATCATTGCTTATCTAGTTATCCAAGGGGGGGGGGGATACACTTGAGACAGGATATACCTATTTTTATAAACTTGTACCTAAATAACACTTAAAATGCTCTAAACATTACCTAAGGAAAAAGGGCTTAGTTAACATGTAAATAAAGATATGAAATATCCTAGGAGTAAGCTAAGCCTAGAACTAATGCACGTGGAGTTCTAAGAGTCAATATAAACTAACCATGTAACGACATACCTAGGGAATAACATACGATATAAAGTGTCGTCGCATAAAATAATGGACTGACACATTGTTGTAATCAACTCTAGGACCGTAGCGAACTCCGACCGGGACTTCGAGTGTAAGACGACTCGGGCTTTCGAATAAGGTATGGACATGTGTGGTTCGTATGTTGCCGTGTTACACGGCTTGTTTGCTTTGTGTGCTGTGTGCTTTGTGTGAAAATGACATAAGATTAAAGCATGAAATTGGATTGCTTGTTTAGCATGTTGTATGATTTCTATATCATTGTTGCATATATCATTGCGCGCACACAGTAGTTTAGTCCTTCGCGTTATGGAACTTTGAGATGAGACTCAACGAACTATGTAGACAAAGAAACTTCATAAAGGGAAACTATACGAGAACTACTACGAATCATGAAAATAAAGAAAACTCAATAAGGGGAACTCCTCTCTAAGCCATTGAGGACTACCATGATACCCACTATGGTGTCTATTCATTAAATAATGAAGAGCAAGTCTCCTTGGGGAGACATGACAAACCACGTAGACAAAACAAAAGAACTATACAAAGAGAAACCCCTCTTGACTATAGAGGACCTCTAAAGACACCCACTATGGTGTCGAGTTATCAAAGATGATGATAAACTAGTAACATTGAGAATGAATAGGGAGACGGACCCTTTGAATCCGGAGCAAAGGCTAGTAACATTAAGAATGAATAGGGAGACGGACCCTTTGAATCCGGAGCAAAGGCTAGTAACATTGAGAATGAATAGGGAGACGGACCCTTTGAATCCGGAGCAAAGGCTAGTAACATTGAGAATGAATAGGGAGACGGACCCTTTGAATCCGGAGCAAAGGCTAGTAACATTGAGAATGAATAGGGAGACGGACCCTTTGAATCCGGAGCAAAGGCTAGTAACATTGAGAATAAATAGGGAGACGGACCCTTTGAATCCGGAGCAAAGGCTAGTAACATTGAGAATGAATAGGGAGACGGACCCTTTGAATCCGGAGCAAAGGCTAGTAACATTGAGAATGAATAGGGAGACGGACCCTTTGAATCCGGAGCAAAGGCTAGTAACATTGAGAATAAATAGGGAGACGGACCCTTTGAATCCGGAGCAAAGGCTAGTAACATTGAGAATGAATAGGGAGACGGACCCTTTGAATCCGGAGCAAAGGCTAGTAACATTGAGAATGAATAGGGAGACGGACCCTTTGAATCCGGAGCAAAGGCTAGTAACATTGAGAATGAATAGGGATACAGACCCTTTGAATCCGGAGCAAAGGCTAGTAACATTGAGAATGAATAGGGAGACGGACCCTTTGAATCCGGAGCAAAGGCTAGTAACATTGAGAGTGAATAGGGAGACAGACCCTTTGTATCCGGGGTAAAGACCATAACATTGAGAAGGAATAGGGAGACGGACCCTTGAATCCGGAGCAGAGGCTAGTAACATGGAAAAAGGAATAGGGAGACGGACCCTTGGTATCCGGGGCAATGGCCAGTAACATTTAAAAACAATAGAGAGAGAAAGAGCTATCCGGGAGTGGAGGATTAGCTATGGACAAGATGTACTCCAAATTGTGGTGATAAGAGAATTCACAAATAACCCTTAAAGAAACAAGGAATGAATAGCACCTACATAACAAAGTCTCGGGATCTAATCTATACCCCTGACTCGGTGCCAGAGAATAGAGGAAAACATGTGTAATGAGACCAAGCAAATAAGGAAATTCACAAATGTGATTCTTTAAGAAACAAGAAAAGATTGGCACCAATATGATATGGTCACGGGATCTAAACTATATCCCCAGACCTGGTGCAAGGAAAAGAAAAAGAAAATACACATCATGGGAACAAGAGAAAAGAAATGAAAACACACAACGCTCGAACGATCCCCTAGTGAGGATCATTGGTAAACATACCTATGCACATGTCTGATGACTTACATGATTGTTGTTGCTATATTAGCAGCTTGTTGTGCTTGGATGCGTTTTGATGGGCTATGATGCCAGCTTGTTATGCCTGGATGTTTGTTGATGTTGCTATGCTACCTTGAAGTGTGTTTGATATTATGATGTAATGTGATGTGCTTTACTGCTTTAATATAGCATGTAAATTGACTTAATAATATTCGACCAAGTAGTCGTGTGGCCCGGTAACATGCGGGCTTCACACGTTCATACTCAGCGTAGTTTGCTGAGTCCTTTACACCCAATTTTTTTTCAGGTCTTGTGCCAGACGATAACGGAGAGTAGGCAAGGATGACTATCATAGGGGTAGTCCACATGGCAATACTTTAAGCAGTATGCCTTCTTATGTATGAGTTATGTTGTTTAAGTTGTTAACTAAACTGTAGATGCTCGGTACTTGAGTTGTACTTTATATTGTATTTGGATTTCGTTAAGTTGGATTTCCAGTCATTCAGACCGTAACTTGGTGTAAGTAGAATGGTCGGTCAACCACGTGGGTGGTTGGCGTCTGTAGCACCCGAATAGAGTTCGAAACCGCTGCGTAGACTTCTCCTGCTAACTTAGGCGCGACGATTAATTATTGGTTGTGATTCGGGGGTGTTAAACTTTGGTGGTAAGTCCTAAGCTGTCCCAAAGTCCATAGGTGGGTGTGTGAGGGAGATTGAGGAAATTTCTAGGGTGTAAATTCTTAATCAAAAGAGGTTTCCAGTTTAAAGTTACTGTAGTCTTCTACCTCCTTGAGTTATCTATTGTTCCTATCTCAAGACACCTGTGTGACACATCCACGACCTGTTAGGGATGTGTACTGGAGTACTAAGGGGCCAACAATACTTTATATCTTGTTAAGCACAAAGATATCTCTTGTCTCACCTTGATATATGCTATAAAGCTAGAGCTGATTGATGTTGATGTATGGGGACCTTTCAAGGAACCCACACATGATGGAAAGTCTTTCTTTTTACTCTTGTTGATGATTATTCAAGAGCCACTAGTAGGGGTGTTCATGGAAAACCGGAACCGCCAAACCGGACCGGAACCGGTGAAACCGAAACTGGAAACCCGGTTAACCGAAGTCGTTTGCCGGTTTGGTTAACCGAACCGTTTAGTTTGCCGATTCCGGTTCCGATTACGGTTATTGATTTTGACGAATCCGGTTAACCGAAAAAACCGTTTAAGCATTTAATTTATTAATTTTTTTAATTTTTTTGAGTATAAGCACTAGTACAGAAATGGTCTATCGCAGCGCACCTACTGCAGCGGTTGTAAAAACAACCGCTGAGATAGGCCGTTTTTATAAATCCCGCACACCTATCTCAGCGGTTGTAAGTAACAACCGCTGCGCTAGGGTCGTTAAAAAAAAACAACTCTATCGCAGCGGTTCCTACTAAGAACCGCTGAGATAGGTCTTTTTTACAGACCTATCTCAGCGGTTCTTAGTAGGAACCGCTGCGATAGAGTTGTTTTATTTCCCCAAATCGGCTCCACTTCGTCTTCTCCTCTTCATTCTCTTCTGTAACTCGAGAGAACAAGGACGAACGATCGACGGCGATTCCCAGCTCGACGCCTGCGATTGCTCCACCACCGCCACCGTTTCTTCCTCGTCGCGCCACCGTTCTTCGCCGCCGTCGCCGTCGCCAATCGTTCCCCAGGAGGTCGCAGGCGTCGATCTAGAGCTGCGGGAACCCTAGGTTCGAATTCCTAATTCGAACTTCGAAATATGTTAATTATTGTCTTGTTGATTGAATAACTAGTTGTAATATAGTTATTGATTGTTAGTTTAGTTGTGTGTGCATAATTTGAATATAGATAGATTATTGAACAAGTATAAATAGTTGTGCATATAAGGTGTTCGATAAAATGCCTGAGTTGATATTTTTGCTGTTTGTGCCCTCTGCATACAACCCAAAGTTGTAAAAAACGGTACGGGAGTTTAGTACGGGTCATCTGAAGTATGCGATACGGAAGTACGGATACGGATAAAACGGGGTTAATGATACGGATGATAAATTTAATTATATAAATATAGAACTAGAATTATAAACATGACTATGAAACTATGAAAGATATTAAAAAAAAAAATTGCAAATCAATATACAAATAAGGCATATAAACATCTACTAATAAAATAACTTAGTTCAAGTATTATATACCATTTTATAATTTATAATTTTTTTCCACACTATAAGTTTTAACTTTTCATTATATAGATCCAATAAACAAGTTTGTAATTCAAAACAAGTTTTAATAGATTTATTGTATATGAATTTTTTACTAAACTAATTAGATCTAAACGTTATATGTTGAATTCATTACATAATGACTACATGATACCAATATCATAAACCATATATAAGTCGTTTGTTGACATGAAAAAGTTTGAATTCATATGTATATATGTTGTTGACTATTATAATTTTACATAATTCCTGCAAAAAAATAGACTATTAATTAAAAAATCCTGTAAAAAACTAGCTTAATATGTTGTTTTAGACAAATTTGATACGACTAATTCGGTGCTGAAATCAAAGTAATACTGGTATACTGTATTACTTTTTTCGCAAAGAGCCTTGAAAAAATTACAACCTTCATAAGAGAAAGAAGAGCGTGGGAAGTAAGAAAAATGTAACAAAAAAATGTTAACTCAAATAAAACAGAGGAGATATACTGCATAACAAGCAGCACACTAACAGTACAAATAAATAAATAGAGCTGAAACAGATGTTAATTAAACGCCTTTAAACTGCGAGCAGCTTGTACGGTGTTAAAACAATTCATATATAACAAATTTATAACTTAAATTCATATAAATTGAAATGGTAAATAAAACTACTATGAAAAGAAAAAGAATAACTACAAATCATTTTGTTCTTAATTCTCAAACTATTTAAAAAATTAACTTCAAGTTTCACATTAATAAAGTGGTAAGATCTATAACTTTATAACATCTATGTTCTCCCATTACATTGCAGTATATACGTGCTTAATATGATAATGCTTATAGTAATGGGTTTCTTGCCCCCTAATATTATTACCTTGCTTCACCGCTGTCTGCAGTAATTGGGGTGGTCTCTATGTCTCTTTCTTCCTCATTGCTTCTGTTGTGCAGCATGAGCGGAAAGGTAAATCTTCATCTTTTTTTTCTTTTTTATTTTCTTAATATGATAATGCTTATAATAATGGATTTCTTGCCCCCCTAATATTATTTCCTTGCTTCCCCGCTGTCTGCAGTAATTGGGGTGGTCTCTACTTCTTCTTCCTCATTTCTTCTGCTGTGGAGTAAGAGTGAAAAGGTAACATCTTCATCTATCTTTTCTCTTTGTTTGTTTAATTAATTATTGCGAAAAAGTGGTTGTGGTTAATATTGAGTGATTGTGAATAAGGATGGTTGCTGTCAATTGTTGAATTTATTTGTCGTGGTAAATAAGATGTTGGTGAATGCTTAATGATAAGCATGGGATTAACACGATTACGCAAAGGTCATGCCGAATTTTTTCTAGAATCGTATTAGTCTTATTAATTAATTTTATTTGTTATTTGTGTATAACAATCTTTACTTTTCTTTGTCAGGTCTTCTGAATCTGCTATTGGATTTGTACCAGTACTTTCCCAGCCCATCACCAAAGCAGTCTCCTAGCTTCCCCCTCTGTACAACCTTAAAACAAGTAAGTAATTAAACTTTATTTTTTGTTTTAATAATGCAATGATTTGTTGAAGTTAAATTAAATGTGTTAGAATTGTTAGAATAAGGCTAGATTAGTTACGTTGGAACGTTAGAGTACTTAGGCTACGTTAGTTTGGTTGGAACCATAGAGTAGTGCTGAGTTTGGTTGCAACCGTACATCCAGTAGAAACATGCTCCATATACAAATGCAGACGAAACTGAAAGACAAATCAATCTTAAACTTGTTTTGTTTTCACATATAGAATGGAGCGTGACTGGATGTACGGTGATCGAGGGGATCACTATTTGATGAGAAGCTGAAAGAGTTTCTCAAAGCGGCAGTGCAACACAAGGACAGAACAAAGGCGGACAATATTTCATGTCCTTGTGTTGACTGTGGGGTCGTAAGGAAATATGAAGACATTGAGGAAATTAGATTTCATCTTAAGTCCCGTGGATTCATGCCACATTACAGAAGATGGAATTTTCATGGAGAAACTGTTGCAGCTAGTGCTTCAACATCATCAAGTGCTCATGATCCACGTTACGCAAGTACCGCCCACACCTTCAATACCATCAATGAGTCGGTACCGTTAAGTGATTCAGGATTCGATGACAGTGAGACCACTCACCATGATGAGCAAATGGATGAAATGTTAGAAAATGTTGCGGATACTTTTGTCGATAAGCCGGAAGAGTATCAAAGATTGTTGGACGCATCAAAGACACCTTTGTACCCTTCGTGCGTTAAATACACAAAATTGACTACTGTACTTAATTTGTTCAACTTAAAGGGGAAATATGGAGTTGGTGACAAGTGTTTCACGTCATTTCTAGAGCTGATACATGATATGCTTCCTGATGAGAATGGTCTTCCTACATCCACCTACGAGGCAAAGAAATGGATGTGTCCAATGGGAGTTGAATATAAAAAGATTCATGCTTGCCCAAATAACTGTGTGCTTTATAGGGGTGAATACGAACATCTAGACAAGTGTCCTAAATGTTTGTTGTCCCGGTACAAGGACAAGGATGAGGATTCCTCCTTTCAGAAAAAAAATCGTCCAGTGAAATTATTGTGGTACTTGCCGATAATTCCTAGATTCAAACGGTTGTTTGCCAACCCGAAAGATGCGAAGAACTTACGATGGCACGCGGATGGTAGAAAAATTGATGAAAAATTAAGACATCCTGCAGACGGACCTCAGTGGAGAAATATCAACAGAAAATTCAAACATCATTTTGGGGATGAGGATAGGAATCTGAGACTTGGATTGTGTACCGATGGGATGAACCCGTATGGCACGTTGAGCAGTCAGCACAGCACTTGGCCGGTGCTACTAGTGATCTACAATTTACCGTCATGGTTGTGCATGAAACGAAAATACATTATGTTATCACTCCTAATTTCTGGTCCAAAGCAACCTGGTCATAACATTGACGTATATCTTGCACCACTGATCGACGATCTGAACTTGTTGTGGAATGAAGGGACAGTGGTATATGATGCTCATGCGAAAGAAAATTTCACACTGAAGGCGATGTTGTTCTGTACTGTTAACGACTTTCCTGCCTATGGGAACTTGTCAGGATACTCGGTGAAAGGATTCAAAGCGTGTCCGGTATGTGAGGATGACACATGTTCAGATCGTCTGAAGCACTGCGGCAAAAATGTTTATATGTGTCATCGACGGTTTCTTCCAGTAGACCATCCTTACCGTTCGAGAAAGCGAAAGCTGTTCAACAATGAGCCCGAGACTCGGTGGCTCGTCTGCCTTTGAATTCAGAGGAAGTGTATGCAAAGGTAAAAGACATTGAAAATGTCTTTGGAAACACATCCAAGCCGCCGAAGAACATTTGGAAAAAACGTTCCATTTTTTGGGATCTACCGTATTGGCGGCATCTGCCTGTTCGACATTGTTTGGATATCATGCACATTGTGAAGAACGTCGGTGAGGCAGTGTGTGGTACTTTGCTCAACATACCCGGCAAGACGAAGACGGATTGAAGGTGAGGAGAGATATGCAAAGTTGCGCATACGGAAAGAACTATACCCAATAGAGGATGAGAAGCGAACATATCTACCTCCTGCGTGTTATACCCCTCTCTAAGAGTGAAAAATTAAGTTTTTGCAAGTGTTTGCACACATTGAAGGTACCATCTGGGTACTCTTCAAACGGGAAGAACCTAGTTTCTATGAAGGATTGAAACTGTTAGGCATGAAATCTCATTATCATGTGTTAATGTTGCATCTTCTTCCAGTTGCAATTGCTAACAAAGAAATTGTAGGAAAAACTATATACAAAAGAATAAAATAATAACTAAACCTACAACTCTACTACGGGTAGCAAAATAAAACCCGGTCGGAGTATAGTGTAAATATATTACGACCGAGAGTATCGAACCCAAGGGACTTATAGAAAACTAGTCCTAATCCGGTAATAACCTATTCTAAGACAAGGGGGGAAATTGAAATATTTTCTAACCCTAATTAAAACTAACTACACTAAGTGGTATTTACAAGGAAATTATTCTTGATTCAGGGTGTAAAACCATCTAAGTATCAATATGAACTCGAAACATAAACACAAGCCTTCGAATTAACCAACAACTGAACACGCCGGGTGTCCTGCCGGATACCACTTGCACGGCATATTCAAAGACATTGAATATGCCGGACATTGGCCACCCGGCAGTGCGTCCGGCATAGTCATAATGCATATTCTTATTCCAGTTTCCGAGAAGAAACAGAAGACTCACTACCTATTAACAATTCGAGCATATATCATGCCACGAAATGAACAAAGTAATGGGAAATGTGGGTTAATTCTCACTCTTACTACTAACTCTTAATTCTCAAAAGAAGTAGGAAGATCATTAAGAGAGTCTAACCTATTCTACTTGGGATTCATCCTCCACAAGTAAAAATTGCATGAAGAGAAAAAGAGATCAACCAATTCTCTTTCATAAGAACCTTACTCTTAATAAACTTGAAAATTATATTAAAAATCATATTGGTTTACAAAGAGAGTTTTATTCCCTAACCAAAGAATAAACAAGGAATTCCTACTCCACCATCCACATAAATCGAGAGAGAGAATACACAGGAGATAAGAAGATTGGATGTAGCCTTAACCCGCCATGGATTCTTCTCTACGCGTGGAAAGTTGCATAGAATTTCCTTGGACACCAACACCTTGTAATGAGGCGGAAATGGAGTAATGAATGGAGTTAATATGATGTTGAAGTGTGTTGAAAAGTGTAGCCCCTCGTCCTATTTATAGGCATCACATTCTTCTCGTGCCGGATGTAATGCCATGCAAATTATATCCGGCACATAATAACCACGTGCCCAACTGCTAACGGTCGAAACCGCCAAATCTGCGCGAAAAGGTACCTGTGCCGGACAGGATATGTCCGACACTATACCCGGCATAGGTTGGTTTGGCAACGGTCATTAACTGCCATCGTCTGGTCAATCGAGGCGACTTTTCTCATTTATGCCGGATTGGATATACCCGGCAACGTACCCGGCATAGAGTGCTTTTCTGCTCCATGCTTGTGCCGTGCAGGTATGATCCGGCCTTATGTCCGGCATTTTGGCAGAAATGTCTCCTTGTATGGAAAAACATATAAAAATCAATCTGAACAAATAATAGACTTAATACATAATATATCATAACTATTAATTATTCTAACCTTAATTTGGCTAATAATCTTATAATTAAGTACACTAAAACATGATAAGTCTGAGGCTTATCAAGGCCCTACACTTACCTTTTGCTAGTCCTCGAGCAAAACAAGATTAGAAAGGAATAAATACTTATGCACAAAACAGATAAACTTTAGAATGACAATTAGATAAATATTCCTAACCATATGACTCTAATTCATAAGTATCACTTAATCATCCTTATTCCACCAGAAACATACTAATGGGTATAAAATAAACAATTTCAAAACCGATCAAAAACTTTCGGGCTATTTTGCATAAGGGATTTGTAATCTCTCCTTTTTCCGGTTTCCATCATTCAGCTCTATTTTCAAGAGTTTCTGAATGTGGCCAAGACATCATCATGGTTTTTACTATTCAGCCCTATTTTTCAAGGGTTTCTGAATCAACCGTGATTTTTTCTGCTTGAAGAACGGGGAATTTAGGAGAAAAATAAAAGGAAAAACTCTCGTTTGTTTCTTTTATTCTGAGGCAATTTTTGCAACCTCAAGGAATAATGCTTTTCCTTTGGAAGAAGATTTTTTTTCTTTTCTTTTTTTCTTCTTCTTTTCTTTTTTACAAAACCATTTAAGATTTTCACCCAAAAGATTTCACCATTTTGAAAAGAAAAGAAAATATACCCAGAAGTAATCTGAGATAGAAATAGGAGTAAGGTCATATACTCATGTTAATAAAGAGAATCAAGAAGTTAAAAACAAGAATCTACAAGTCATTAGAAAGTTACCTCTTGAGAGAACAAGCTTTCATCCTTTTCTATTCTTACTTTGCCAAGACATGCAAAAGCTTAGTAGAACATTGATAAACTCCCAGCTTATAACATTTTTAGATACTAAGTAGTTTTAGCAAAAAATAATTTTTTAGGGGGGACCCCTGCCCTACACTTGGCAGGAACACTGTCCCCAGTGTTTAAAAAATAAAGAAAAAAAATTCAAAGAATCAACGAATGGTTTTGTAAAAATAAAATGAATTAAAAGAATAATAAAAAAATACTCCCCCTTGGAAGAATGAGGGCACAAATGCCCTACACTTGTGGTGAGCCGCGGAGTCAGAATTGTCACAGCATGATCCAACTAAAATTAAAAGCACTGTAACCAAAAACTCACTAAAATATAAGCTTCCATAATATGTAAGAGAGAGTTAACTGAGAATCCATTAGGCATACAAGGTAAAAGAACAATAAAAGAAAATGGAAGGAAAGAAAAAATAAAAGAAATAGAGAAAGAGAAAGAACTAATGAACTGCTGCCTGCATGGAGGATGGTGGTGGAGAGTCTGAAGAAGAATCAGGTGAAGCGTCTGGAACATCAGAAAGGCTAGAAGAGCTAGGGGTAGGAAGCCCTTCTTCTTCGCCTCTCGACGCGCCTTCCTCTTCTCCTTGTCCCGACGTAGAAGACTCTTAACCAAAGCAGCTATGGAACAAGATACCCTCTTCATCTCCTCCTCGCCTTCTTTCTGTCGGCTGCCATTGACTTGTTCATCTGATCCACAGCCAACATGAGACGATCATCCACCCGCCTCTCCTGCTCATCCTGGCGCTGAGATATACGCTCCTCAAACGCCTCCTGTCGCTGCCCAACCTCAGCCTGCTGCTGCACAACAGAGTCTACTCTGGTAGTCAAATCTGTGTGCATACCCTCATAACTCTGCCGGAAGGAATCAAAATCACCCCACGCGGCCTGCTGAGCGGCCTGAAAGGCCTCCAAAGAGTGTCGCTGCTGCTGAGCTCCTGACGGAAGTGATCGAGCTCTGCAGCCACTCTAGGGTCTGCATCTGAAGTAGAGGTAGGGGGTGGTGCGGTGGCGATCGGAGGTGGTGGAGGTAATAATAGCTGATCACCCTCCCTCTGATAACTGGGGTAGTCCTGAGTAGTAGGGGTCCGGGACCTCCGATCTGGGGGAACAAAAAGGAACTCCCCGGAGGGTGACTCTCTGAACCACCAGCGTCGAATGAGAGCACGATCAATAGGGGCAGACTCGGGCTGAAAATGTAGGCCTCGAGGGATATGAGTCTCCCCTATCGTCTGCATAATATGCTGGTGAATGAGCATGGGGAAGATGGGGCTTGTCCCTCTCGATGCATGATGGCGCGGACCAACTGCGCGAACATCAATCTCTGGACCGGGAAACGCGAGTCAACTGCTCCCTGAGCTGGCCCGAGAAGATACTGTAGAAGAGCGCAGTCCATATCATTCAGCTCGTCATGCTTGCACGGCCGAATGTTATGGCGGATAATCTCCATGGCCACACGTAACTGGAGATCGGTGATGTAGGTCAAGGGGATCACCTCGCGATCCTTAGTGTGAGCTCTATCCATGTAGCGAGTGCGTGATCCGAATCGAGAGCGAATAGCGGCATGAGCATCTGCGAGAGTCTGTCGACTGAAGGATCGCTGTCGAGGGTCAGCGTCGATGCCCAAGATCTGTGCGATGCTCTCTGGTGTAATAATGATACAACGTGTAGAGACAAATGAGCGGATCAAAACTCCTGACGTCTGGGGGGCCCCACGGTACTCAGAGTTGGCGTAAAACTCACGCACCAACCCGGGGTAAAAGTGTCCATGGCCAATGTCTAAGATCCCCAACCAACCATGTCGCTCAAAGAGCTCTGAAATCGCAGATAGTACGCAGACCTCGGGATGCACTCGCCTCTCCCGTACCCACTTACCTTTCATCTTAGACTGATGAAAGTACTGAGCAGCAGAAGGATTTACGAATCCTTCCTCATCAAAGGTAGGTACATCAGGAATGCGAGGAGGGAGAGGGAGAGGTGTACTAAAATCATCGTGCTCAGGAGCAGAAGAAGTGGATCCAGGGCCACTCTGAGTCTCTGGAGAAGTCCTCTTCTTCCTCTTGCCAGCCCTTGTCTTCTTGGCTGGAGGCGGCGCGGCACTGCTGGAGGCTGGCTCCTTGCCTGCCCGTCTGGTAGATCGACGAGGTGGCGCAGGTGCAGGAGGAGCCTCCTCCTCCTCTGTGGTGGCATCAGGGAAAGCTGCCTCAGCCTGATCAAACAGTTCCTCCTCCTCGGAATCAAAGCATGAAGTGCGTGGAGGGGAAGTGGTGGATTTTCTGCGAGGCATCTATAAGAAAAGAGCAAAGGAATACCAGACAATAGTTCATCAATGTTAGTTTTACAAAATTAAAATTTGAATGTCCTGTAGAGGGGCACGGTGCGCCCATATGCCTGTAAATCAGAAACCTATTCGACTACTTCTCAACAAAATATTACCATAGGCATTAATTCAAAAAGAGTGGATTTACAATAGGCAAGGAAGAATCAATCAGAAAGCATGCCGGACAGGATGCCGGATGTAATACACCCTGCATATTCAAACAAAAGCTTGCCGGACGTGATGCCGGACCGAACTTATCCGGCATATTCATACTTCGAACCCAGAAATTTGCAGAACACACAGAATCGCACCAGACCACATAAAATCAGTTTCAGCAGGTTCCGAAATCCCTAATGCACTATACTAAGATACGAATCTAACAAAAACGTCACATTAAACTAAACACAAATAAAAATCGAATTCGAAATAAGAAAAAAAAACATAATACACGATGAGGGAACTTGGTTTTGTTTTTGTAATGTTCGAACGGCGGAATGGACTGCTCACGGTGGTCTTGTGGTGCGGTTTCTCAATGGAATGCGATGGTAATATGCTGGGCTCCTTTGGGCGGCGTGTTGCTTGGAGAGGGTCTGGGCGGCGTGTTTGTTGTAGGGTAAAAGTGGGGCGGTAAAACCCAAACTTACCTGCTATTATTTTTTTTACAGAAACGCTATATGCCGGGCGGTATGCCGGGTTGGTTCTAACCGGCATACTGAATATTTAAGAATGCCGGGTACCGAATGCCCGGCCATGAGCATGGCATGTATTCCTGGGGCGCCTATTCTGAATTCGCTCAGTGCCGGGTAAACATACCCGGCATAGTTCACGACACACTCGAAATAAAATAAGGATTAGGTTAATCAATTGAATAAAATTAATGAATAAAATTAATGAATCAAATATCTATAAAACAATTAGAAGAATAAAGAATAAAGGAATAAAGAATGCATTAAGTGAAAATCTAACATTTTACAGAAATAAATAAAAAGAGAAAGAAAGTGAAATCACACATGCCGGATAGGCTGCCGGCTCCAATATATCCGGCATTGAACATTTTCTGAAAATGCCGGGCTTCCCGTGCCCGGCGGTGGATCCGGCAAAATCAATTTATTTAAAAATAAAAAATAATGAACGTATTAATTTAAAGAATAAAGAAAAAGAAAAGAAGGAATAAAGAATAGGGCGATTACCAATTTTAGGACTTGGACTAATTCCAAGTCCCCGGCAACGGCGCCAATTTGCTAACAAAGAAATTGTAGGAAAAACTATATACAAAAGAATAAAATAAATAACTAAACCTACAACTCTACTACGGGTAGCAAAATAAAACCCGGTCGGAGTATAGTGTAAATATATTACGACCGAGAGTATCGAACCCAAGGGACTTATAGAAAACTAGTCCTAATCCGGTAATAACCTATTCTAAGACAAGGGGGGAAATTGAAATATTTTCTAACCCTAATTAAAACTAACTACACTAAGTGGTATTTACAAGGAAATTATTCTTGATTCAGGGTGTAAAACCATCTAAGTATCAATATGAACTCGAAACATAAACACAAGCCTTCGAATTAACCAACAACTGAACACGCCGGGTGTCCTACCGGATACCACTTGCACGACATATTCAAAGACATTGAATATGCCGGACATTGGCCACCCGGCAGTGCGTCCGGCATAGTCATAATGCATATTCTTTTTCCAGTTTCCGAGAAGAAAACAGAAGACTCACTACCTATTAACAATTCGAGCATATATCATGCCACGAAATGAACAAAGTAATGGGAAATGTGGGTTAATTCTCACTCTTACTACTAACTCTTAATTCTCAAGAAGGGAGTAGGAAGATCATTAAGAGAGTCTAACCTATTCTACTTGGGATTCATCCTCCACAAGTAAAAATTGCATGAAGAGAAAAAGAGATCAACCAATTCTCTTTCAATAAGAACCTTACTCTTAATAAACTTGAAAATTATATTAAAGAAATCATATTGGTTTACAAAGAGAGTTTTATTCCCTAACCAAAGAATAAACAAGGAATTCCTACTCCACCATCCACATAAATCGAGAGAGAGAATACACTGGAGATAAGAAGATTGGATGTAGCCTTAACCCGCCATGGATTCTTCTCTACGCGTGGAAAGTTGCATAGAATTTCCTTGGACACCAACACCTTGGAATGAGGCGGAAATGGAGTAATGAATGGAGTTTAATATGATGTTGAAGTGTGTTGAAAAGTGTAGCCCCTCGTCCTATTTATATGCATCACATTCTTCTCGTGCCGGATGTAATGCCGTGCAAATTATATCCGGCACATAATAACCACGTGCCCAACTGCTAACGGTCAAAACCGCCAAATCTGCGCGAAAAGGTACCTGTGCCGGACAGGATATGTCCGGCACTATACCCGGCATAGGTTGGTTTGGCAACGGTCATTAACTGCCATCGTCTGGTCAATCGAGGTGACTTTTCTCATTTATGCCGGATTGGATATACCCGGCAACGTACCCGGCATAGAGTGCTTTTCTGCTCCATGCTTGTGCCGTGCAGGTATGATCCGGCCTTATGTCCGGCATTTTGGCCAGAAATGTCTCCTTGTATGGAAAAACATATAAAACATCAACCTGAACAAATAATAGACTTAATACATAATATAGCATAAATATTAATTATTCTAACCTTAATTTGGCTAATAATCTTATAATTAAGTACACTAAAACATGATAAGTCTGAGGCTTATCAGCAATACGAGGGATATTACCAGAAAATGTCAGAAATGCTCTAACTCGATTATGTTTCTTCTTCAACGCTGTCTGCTGCAAGGCAATTGACTCAGACACCCTCGATGATCTGCAACATGAAATTGTTGTGACAATATGCCAGCTTGAGATTTATTTCCCACCATCTTTCTTCGACATAATGGTGCATTTAGTAGTGCATATTGTACGAGAGATCAAATATTGTGGTCCGGTCTACTTACGTTACATGTATCCTTTCGAACGATATATGGGGATTCTGAAGGGTAGAATGAAAAACAGATATAGACCGGAAGGCAGTATCATCGAAGCAACAGTGACTGAGGAAGTCACAGAATTCGTGACAAGTTATTTGAACGATGCAGAGTCAATTGGTATTCCCAAACCACGTCACCATGGTAGATTTAAGGGTACAGGAGTTATTGGCAAAAAGGTTGTTCGTATCTCTCGTGATCTTATTAATCAGGCACATTTGTTTGTACTACAACACCTTGAGGTTGTTGAACCCTACTTCGATATTCACATTGCTGAGTTGAGTCGACAAAACCCTACCAAAAACCGTATCTGGCTTAAAAAAGAACAAAATCGAGTATTCGTCCAATGGTTTAAGGAATATGTGTTTGAGCAAGCTTCATTGAACCCCGAAGATGTCAGTGAAGAAATCAGATGTCTAGCTGTTGGTTCTGGAATAGATGTTGTATCGTTTGAAGGGTATGACATTAATGGATGCACATACTACACTGCACGCCAAGATGCTAAATCAATACATCAGAACAGTGGGGTAAAAATTGAAGCATCGGTGACTGAATATGGTCTAGGTAACCAGGTTCAACCAATGAGCAGTAGTAGTTGGTATTATGGTGTGATAGAGGACATATGGGAACTAAACTATCACATTGATTCGTTTCTATTGTTCCGCTGCAATTGGGTGGACAACCGACATGGACTCCAAAATGATAAAGGACTTATTTTGGTTGATCTTTCACGTGTTACAACTAACAAGGAAGATCAGTTTGTGTTGGGTAAAGACTGTGACCAGGTGTTTTATGTTGAAGACCCAAAAGCTAGTAGATGGTATGTTGTTCTTCCAGCGAGAAGACCGGTTTTGTTTGAGGATGAAAACAACGACGATGATGATAATGAGATGATAGATGAAACAGTATCGTTGCATACAGGGTTGCATGATTCAACTGATGATTTACAAAATGATGATGTTCAGACCATCTACGCTCGATCAGACCATAATGAGGGGGTTTGGGTAGAAAACAGATCATGATATATGTTACTATGTCTAGGTAACACCATTGGTTGAAATTACATTATATAATTCATATTATTGTTGTTACAATGTTATCAGAATTAATTATTTATGTTTATTTTTGCAATTATACATCGTTCCATGTATATTGATCTAATGTGTGTGTTTTTTTCCTCAGTGGATGATGATCCTATAGGACAGCTGCTCCTGACTGGGGAAAGTAGACCGGCAAAACGCACCACACGAGGTGGTAAAAAGAAATCAAAGAAAGCAGACATAGAGACCACCCCACAGCAGACTGAGACAACTGGGCCTTCACAGGAAGCACAAGAGATACAAGTTGCTCCTCCGCCTCTCAAGAAACCTAAAAAACGAGGGGCAACCCGTGGGCTGAAAGCAAATAGAGGCCCCCCCAACGAAGCCTTTGGAGTTCAATGAGTTTAATCAGCCCACAGGTACTTGGAAAAATGATTTCACTGCTCTAGCTAGGCATTTGGTGAGTACATATTTCAATATAAACCACCATTGGAAGCAAGTGCCTCAGGCGTTGAAGGAGCAGATATTTGAACGTCTCAAGGTATTTGTTACACTTAATAGTTTGTTTTAAGATTTATATAGTTATTATTTTACACTAATCCATTTTTTTTACATATATGACCGATTCAGTATAGATCCTTCTATGAAGGATGATGTGATGAAGGGGATTGCCACATAGTTTAAAGACTTTAGATCTCTGCTCACGAGGCAGTACATTTACTGTGAGGAGCCCGCAGAGATAGAGGAGGCAGAAGGTGAAGATGTGGATGATCGGAGACCACCGTGGCAAAAATATGATGGTATTACTGAAGAGTAGTGGAATGAGTTTGTTGCGAAGCGTTTGACCCCTGAGTTCAAGGTGAGTTTCACACTAGTAGTTGTTCTTTTGTATGATAAATGTTTAAAGTGTCCTTAGAGTTCATTTGGTTAATTCGTCTTTTTCATATATTATTTGCATAATTTGTCTTTTCATACATATATGTAGGCTATACGTGAGAAACAACAACAAAATGCAAAAAAAAAATCGTTACCCCCATCACATGGGGAGTACAAGTATTGCTCAGCGTGTGCCGCAGTGGGAGAAAGAGGGGTTGTTGCCAGCTGGCTCGAATGTCAGCGAACGAAGGATGAAGGTTTGGGACTTAAGTCGACGGAATAAACCTTCAAATCCGGCGGCACCTGCTGAGTATGATGATGCCACGAGAGAAGTCATCAACCAAATGGTAAGTGATTTTTAGTTTAAAAAATGTTTATTATATTTATAGAGTAACAATAGCAGTTAAATAAACTGAAGTATCCTTATTGACTTATTAAACTCCATAACAGGAAGAGTTAAGCTCCCAGATCACCCAGGGCACTTGGCAGCCCGTTAGGCAGGATGATCCACTTTCCCACGCTCTCGGGAAGAAGGATCATCCGGGTCGTGCAGTAGGCTTTGGTGGTCATGTCGGTATACGCCAAGCCTTCGGTAATCCTGGGTCCAGACACAATGCTGGAGGGAGCATTACATATGAGGAGCACTTACGTCAGAATGCGGAGCTCGAGCAGCGACTACGAAATGAATTTCAGCAGTCAATCGCTCAAGCTATGGAGATGATGCGATCTGAGAGGATGAGTCAGGAGGTTTCTAGACCGCCAGATCAGGCACAAGCATCAGAGCCCGCAGCAGTGCCTCCCAGTAGTGTTCACTCCGTCAACACATTTCCATATTCATCTCTCAAGGTTAGAACAACATGTTAACTACAAATACAAAAAAAACAAATTATACACTTGTTTATGTGCATCTAAAATCTTTAATTTTGAAAATTTAGCAACCGATTGACTGCACATTGTTCCAAGTGATTGGCGTTGACGAAGTTGAAGTAGGGTGGGGAAAACTTCTCAAGTCTTCTGCTGGAGACACCGTGAGGAATGCAGCGCTCCGAGAGTACCATGCCCGGGTGCTCGTTGAAGGTTACGCGCCTGCTTACGCGGATTGTCAGATACCGGTGCCCAGTGCAGACATATTGTAACACCCCACCCAACACTTACGCACTTAATAACAAACTACAGCGGAAAACAAGCTTCATCACATTACTTAACTCGTTGGTGTTACACGCCGTTAACCACCCACGTGGCTAACAAGGCTATTACATATACATTGTACCGGTCTGATGGACTAGATTCCCGAGCGACTACACATTACTGTCCCTTTCCATTAACAACAGAAACAACACACACCTTTCGACTGTACCGAGTATTCACAAACGAATGCCGATAACAATTTCGGTCTTACTACACCTACTGTACGTATATAACTTAAATGATTACCCATGTACAAACGACTACCCCGTCCTACTCTCGAACGGCTTCCAGCTCCTTGTACCTGAAATAGGAAAAGAAGAGAAAGGGTGGCCCCCCAGGGGCTCAGCACCATTGCTGGTATGGTAATCCCGCAGCCCGCATGCTACCGGGCCACGCACAACTAATTGTCGCCTTAGCATGCGGTTGATTATATTTGAATCATGCATGTAAACTATAAACACACAACACATAACATTCCATCTCAATGGGCTCAACAAACAGATAACACATCCTTACTTGATAAGTCACTCATGGTGTTCATTACCCCTAGAGTGTTTCTCCTCTAATGGAGCTACTTCCTTAATAGACGACACTCACCCATTAATCGAGTTATCCTTAAACACCTCTTGTCACAAACTGGGATTCATATCCATGATCCACATACTCCACATTTTACAACATATAACATACACCGCATAACAACACTTTTCACGTTTCAACGTGCACATAACAACATCGCAATGGGAATTACAGTTCAATAACAACACATAACATAACGGGAACGGTTCTCTTAGGAACCGACCCAAACATAGTTAATTCACTGGTGAGCCTAGAGAATGATGTCACCCTCATGATAAACTCATTATACAACACTCATTACCGTCCTAATAGTCGGACGAGTAACTTAAGTTAAGATGGTTCGGATATGGTGACCCGAACACACCACATAAACACATGTTCCCCCTAAACCGATCATAAGTCAGAATAGCTAAGCTTTGGAGTAAGCTAATGGGAGATCATAACCCGTGAGAGAAACAACCATAACAGAGAGGAGGGTAAGGCTAAAAAGGATACCCACTCCCAAACAACGCGCGGACCGGCCTAACCGGATTCCTCACCCCTGGTAGTACATACTTACTTTTGGATATTAGTTAGAACCCCAATATGGAGTCTATCACATCATACAGTATTACAACTGAGTTACACATACGAGGGAGGTCCTTACATACACACACAAATATCACATAATTAACACACGCATAGCCGTGGTTAGAACGTTCCCATGGTAAGGGTCGTTAAATCCGATACCGAACTCTCATGTGTTCCTAGATTTGGTTAGCTAAGGTTTAACACATATTTGAGGTCAAACGGTATCGGAGACTAAATACGCCACATAAATGAATTACTATAAACTCATTACATGTTTTATCTTACAACGTGGCAAACATACAGAAAAACACATTGGCATACAAGCCGGTGTAATCCGGTAGGACACAGGTTGCAAGAAAACCATACCTGTCACCGGAGTACACTCTATCATGTCCACTTATGTTCCTCGAACAATTCCCGAACAACAGGTAACATTAAAGTTGCTTTCATTAACATTGGGGGTAACATGTTTGCGTAACGTTGAACGACTATGGTTAACGCCGTTAACTAGTTAAATAACTTAACTTTTAACTTGTTTTACTTCACATTTAACTACAACTTTTCACCCACTTAATTGTCAATATAACTCACCTAACATGTCCTTAACAACCTTATAACATCATTACTTAATAATCCTCATCATCCTATAACCTTAAACAATGTTTTTGGTCCACCGACCATACCGACCGACCTTACACAAGGTCGGTCCATTCCAGAACACATTACCGTCAAAATTTTACTCCGACCGACCTTGCAAGTTCGGTCCACAAGGTCGGTCCATTCCAGAGACAATTCCCGTTCAAAAATTTAGACACGACCGACCTTGCAAGTCCGGTCCCAAGGTCGGTCCATTCCAGAAACTTAATCCGTACCAAAAATACAAGCCCGACCGACCTTGCAAGTCCGGTCCCCAAGGTCGGTCCGTTCCAGAAACTCTTTCCGGTAGTGTAAACTGAGCTCGACCGACCTTGCAGGTCCGGTCCCTAAGGTCGGTCGGCTCCAGACCTTTTTTCTAAAATCCCATTTGACTCCAAACTTCACCTCATAGTGCCCTAGTATGTTCTAACCACATTTGGCACTTCAACACATCTTTAGCCATGTACTAAACTCCTTAAATCACACACCAAAACCATCTTTATCATTCCACAAACTCCTTACCAAATCTCTTAATACTTGTACATTTTTCATTTGGTTTTCTAAGTGGTATTTCACCTATAACGACCACTATACCAAGATGTTTCCTCTACACCTTAACATCATCTCCCAAGCATCCTTTCTTACTAACTAAATCTCCTTTTTCACACCTTCCCAAAATTCCTTTCTCAATCCTTACCTAAACATCATTCATTCCTTGTACATCAACATTACCTAAACCTAAAACAAACTTCTCCAAGACTTTATTACATCCCAAAAAGACTCATTGAATTCCTAGAACTTCCAAGACAATACCTAAGTCCTTGTAACACTCTACAACACCTTAATACATGTTTTCTTCCCTAATAAACATTCATCCATTCCTCACATTTCCTAGTCCACCAAAGCTCATTTAAACACTTAAATTTTCTTATACATTACCCAGATTTTGCCATAGGTTCTCCTAGCACATTGTCATACCAAAACACATTGTTTTCACCATTAAACATTCAAGAACACCTAAAACCATCAAGAACCTTCTCACACACAAAACTTCACCAAATTTACACTACATCACAATATAGTGCATAATCAAATTGCTTGGCACTTAGGCCCTTAAATAACATGGCTCTTAGGCCCTTAATTGTATAAACCTTAAACACTGAATTTCCCACATAAATAATGCCTTTGACCTGCAATTACATACAACAACACATATGCCCTTTAATAGTTTCCTTGAGAGCATTTTACTAGGTCTTTCACCATTGGCTCCTTAGGTATTTTATTAAGCAAATCAAGCTCATTTTTCCTAAGGCATTTAAACTACATTGAGATAGTTTGTTTACCTCTTTTCCTCTCAAACTTCTTTCTTGTTTCCTTGAACCGAAAATCAGCAAGGAGTTTGATCACTTGTCAACTTTCTAATCAATATACATATAAGGGTAATGAGCTTAAGAATTCACACTTAAACTCATATACAAACCCTAGTTTAACATAAGTGTTTTAATACACTAAAATGATATTTACCTTTGAATTCGAAAGAGAACTTGAATATGTAACAAGAGAGGACTCCTCCTTGTCCCTTGAAGATTGAAATGGAGCTATGAAAGAACAAGAAAAGACACCATCAAAGGTGATTCTCGGTTACACACAAAAACAAGAGGAAATGTTGTTTTTCTTTGATTTTCCTTACCTTGAAGCAAAGGAGAATGACAAGGCATGAAAAGGTGAGCTCAAGCTCCAACAATGGTGAATCTTCATGGCACCGAAATAGAGTTCTTGAAGATTTGAAAAGATAGAAGTGTAGAGCTTGCTCCAACTAGAAGAATGGTGGTCTTGAAATTGGATTTGGCCAAGTGAGCTAGGAGTTACAAGAGGTTGAAGATGAAGAATGATGGTGGTACTAATGCAAAACCGTGAATGGAGAGCAAGAAGGAGATAGAAGAGAGCTTGGAACCGTGGGAAATGAAGAGGGAAATGAGAAGTGAAGATAAGTTCACTTTTGGAGATATTTAAGTAAAAGGTAAATAGTGTTTTGCTTTATTAATTTTACTTACTAGATAACTAACAAGGGGTATTTTAGTCTTTGTTGACCAATTGTCACACTTATAATGACATATGTTATAAACTTGCTTATTTTGTTACTATTCACTAAAACAAGGCACATAGATGTGAAATTTTTGATTTCCCATTGATTTAGACCTCCAAATGTGATACTAAATAGTACACATGTTAATTAAAGAATAATGATGGACATTTAGCCATTCAAAACTCATTTACAAGACAATTTTTCAAAAATTTGCTTTAAGGCTCCTTAAAGCACATTTTGTACTTTAACTTGTTTTCAAGCTTGGTTTTCTTTAGTATTTGATTTTATATGTCCATTAACATATAACTAAGATATAGATATGACCTTTAGGTCTTATACAAATTTATCCCAAGCTTAGAGCACATTTTTGCCCATATTGACTTTAAGGTATTTATTTGTGTTTTATTTTGTTTAATTGTCTACCAAGGTTTCCTAAGGACTTAATTAGCCTTATTAAATCATAATGGACTATTATTTAGTCTTGGTAGGTTCTTTGGGTCCTAACCAAGTTCACTCCAAGCTTAGAGCATGTTTTTGCTCAAACTGTCTTTATGGTACTTTATTGTTTATACCATGGTTTAAATTGTACACTGATGTTTCTAAGGCACTTTTTAGCCTTTATATACCATAGTTTAACATTTAAACAACATATCAAGGTTTGGGGTATTTCACATATCCACCCTTCGTCAAGCTGAATCCATGACAGTACAGTGGCCCTGTAGATTGATTAAGCTTGGGGAGCAGCAGGTAACCCCATGAAAAAACTTATTCTTTAACATATCCTAGAGTAGAAACATATACTTATTAAATTAATATATTAGGAACACATTCAATCAAATTCTGATAAGGCAAAAGGAAAGAGAGTTGTTGTTGCACCAGTTAATCCTTCGATGGCATCCGCGACTAGAGTTGTGATGAGATCGAATTTGCTACAACCGGCAGTTCTGAATGTCTTACCCCCCAAGCTAAAACTGTTGCACTTCACACTGTTGATGACGCCGCCAGCAAGAGATTCGGTTACAATGGAACCAAGACCGGATCTTTTTTACTATGCAGGCGCTCAGAGTTTTGAAATCTATCTTACTGATTTTGTGGAGTTGTTCACGAAGGATTGGTTGAGTGCGTCGATTCTCAAATCGGCTTGCATGTGAGTAATTAGCATACCTTGTACACATTTTACTCTGTATATTTGAAAATTAAATTCATAATATTGGTTTCTTTATATGGTGCAGGTTTGTTGATGACAAGGCGGTGCAAGTACATGAGAATAGTAGTTTCGGGTTCTTATGCCTTGACTACTGTTCTGAAGCTAATATGGGATCTGACCCCCAAGCTTTGGTCCAGTACTTGTCGAATGGGATACATGCGTGTGCAGTTGCTGATAAATCTTACATAATGCTGCCTCTTCATCAAGGGTAAGAATTTTATCTAATGTTAAGTTAGTTTAAAAATTATGATATTTGTATTATGTAATTGATTGAATTAAGTTCTGCTTGTATTGTAATCTATGAACAGCCGACATTGGTCTTTGCTCGTTCTATGTCTAAAAAGCCCAAGAGTCCTGCAGCTTGACTCAGCATCTCGGCATCCCAAGAGGCCACTTATATATAACATGTTGATGAGGTGATGAATTTACTTAACTTGATTAATTATCAATTTTTAGTTATTTCTTAATCATCCGGTTGATAACTTTTACTTTATCTGTGCGTATGAATTCTAGTGCCTTTGTATCTGTACTAACGCATAGCCGGGGAGAGAGAATTAAGAAGATTCCGTGGAATGTAGTCAAGGTATTTTTGTAGTCCTTATTCAAATTTTGTAATATGTTCATTAGTTTTAAAATAGGAACAGTATTATAATTTATGTGTTAAATCGATTTTGAATATGTACGTATATATATATGTGCAGTGTCCACAGCAGCCGGGAGGTTCGGAATGTGGCTACTATGTCATTCGGTTTATGAGTGACTTGATAGCGGGACCGAGACTCTTGCTAGGGAAGTCTCTAGACAAGGTAAGTAGCATTCTCAAAATATTTTGGTTTTGTAGATAATTTTTAACATTGATTCTTAAACTCAAAGTATTATTAGCAACTAATCATATTTCTTTTTGTGTTAATTTCAAGGCTTTTGAAGAGTTGGTAGACGGTTACAACGAAGGACATACAACCGAGGTGCTCGAAGAATGGGCAGAATTCATGAGCGTTAATGTAGGTTGCTTTTAGGGTTTGGCAGGATTGAGTAGGATGATTTTGAAATTCTCATGAAACAATTGTGGTTTCTGTAAAGTTTTTGTTGATGTTTGATTTATTTGCTCAAATTTGTAAATGTAAGTGGATTATTGCCCGTAGATAGGTTTGGTGGCTATTGAAATGGTGAAATGGTTGATCTAATGCCCCACTGTGGTGGCATTGTTAATTGCTATATCTTAACAGGTTTGATTGATTTTGGGTGTGTGTGGTAGAATTGTAGGGTGGAATGGAAAAAACAAAAAAAAAACAACCTATTGCAGGTTCTTAGTAAGAACCGCTGGAATAGGCCCTGTCAATATTTTCTGAAGAGACCCTATCGCAGCGGTTCCTTCAACAACCGCTGCGATAGGTTGTTTTTTTTTAAAAAAAAAGGTCTAACGCAGCGGTTCTTTTAACAACCGCTGCGGTAGGTACTCTACAGCAGCGGTTGTAGAACCGCTGCTGTAGAGTACCTACCGCAGCGGTTGTTAAAAGAACCACTGCGTTAGAGTACCTACCGCAGCGGCACCCATCGCAGCGGTTTTCAACCGCTGCCATAGGTACCAAACAACCGCTGCGGTAGGGTCTTTTTCTACTAGTGAAGTATAAAACTATATGGTTAATTATTAGAATTTCCAAAAATAAATATACAATTATATAGTTAATGGTTAGAATTATACCAAAACCAATAAAATCTCATCAAAATCGGCGGTTAACCGGTTTAATATCGCACCAAAACCAGAAAAACCGTATGTTTACTAAGTATAAGAAAAAACACATAAATCTACATCATATCGGTTAACCGTTAAACCGGCAAAACCGCACCGAAACCTATGGTTAACCGGTCCCGGTTAACCGCTTCTAAATGAACCGGTTTCCGGTTAACCGAAAAGCCGGTTAACCGGTTGTGAACACCCCTAGCCACTAGGACTAAGCTCCTAACTAAGAAGTCGGATGCTTTTAGTTCCATTGTTGCTTTTGTCAAGCTAGTAGATACTTAGTACGATAAAAGAATTAAGACATGGACTGATAATGCATTAATGCTAGGAGGGAGCAATGAAGGGATAAAGTTTTTCAGAGAAAAAGGGAATAAAACATTAGAGGACTCATGCTTACACGCCCTAGCAGAATGGGGTTGTAAAAAGGAACACAAATACTTGATGGAAACAGCAAGGGCGCTGTATCTTTAAGGAAACCTTCCACTAAGTATGCGGGGAGAGTGCATTTTGTATGCCACCTACATAATCAACATGCCCCTTGATCTTTGTGAGCTATAAGGCAGATAAGACTTGACGCTCCTGATTTAGCTTCTTCAGAGTCCGAGTCTCCCCATGTTGCGTTAGCCACTAAAGATGGTTGGGAATTTTACCACGATCTTCTTTTTTCTTTAGTGGGAAGTTATTGCCATAGTTACCTGGTTTTAAGCACTTGAAATATACTCTCTCATTCACCACAAAGTTGCCCTGCTAACTACGATTATATGATTGGTCTGATTTTGACCTGTTATGTTATGTCTGATAATTTCTATCTGGTCGATCACACATGATTTTTTTTTAATTTTGATGAGCATTACCATGTCCTTAAAGGTAGCAATGGACCCTTCGTCAATTATTTCATCGATTAATGTATCCTGAAGTTGTTGAATATGGTCTTGAACTATAGAGGTAGCCTCATAACAGAAATAATCATACTGGGGCAACAGTTGTTGGTTTTGAGATTGGACCTGTAAGGCTTGATTCAAGTTAGAGTAAGGAACCAATTGATCAGGGGATGAAGAACTACCTTTGTTCTTGATGTTGATTTTGTATTTGTTGATGGATTACAAATATGATCCAAGATCAGTCAAGGTCCATTTGTCTAAGCTTTTGGATGCCTTTGTGGAGATAACACTTTTTGCCCATTCCTCTCCCAAGATGTTGAGAAACTTGTTGTTGATATTCTCATTTGATTCTCTAATTTGTAATTCCTCCATGGTTGCAGTAAGTTCCGTAAACCTCGTAAGCATGTCACTGAGGGACTCGCTCGGCTTTCCAACAAAATTTTATAGTCCATCTTAAGCTCATGAACTTTAGATTTTATGAGTTCTGTATTGTCTTTATGAACAACCCAAAGATGATCCCAAATGTCTTTAGCCGCCTTGATGTGAAATACCTTTCTCATTTCAGGTGGAGAAAGACTAGTGTAGCTTACATGGACAGCCTATTCATTGAGTTCCACACAGTGTCGTTCTTCAGCGGTATAGGAGCTTGGATCTTTACCTTCAGGAAGTGGAAAATTCCCTTTAGTTGCCGCAGTCCATAACTGTTGATTCAGGGATTGCAAGTGAGACTCCATTTTGTTCTTCCACATGTTGTAGTTCGTGGAGATTAGCTTCAGATTCTCAACCTACATCCTGTTGTTGGTAGAATTTGAGATTTCTGCCATCTTAACAGACTTGTCAGCCAGCGTAGGCTCTGATACCACTTGATAGGATTGAGGTGCTGACTGAGTGGCTCTAAACTGCTAGATTCAGAGATACTCGTTCTTGAATCTTTCATAAAGAAAATAAGTGTGGAAGCGTTGAATAAAAAACAACAAGATAGGATATGCTTGTATTGAAAACTCAAATGAATTTACAATCTAGCTTCCCATTGGGATTAAATAGAGCGACTCTGTCTAATCCTACACTCAAACCTCGAAAGATTGATCAATACAATGTAAGAATTGTTTGGGTGCAAAATGCTCGATAAGCAAGATGAATTTTTCTAAGCATGAAACTAAAATCTACGAAGTGACCTCTCAGGTGAAAACTCTCTTTAAATGTGTAAAGTTACTTCCGTGAAAAACCCTCACACCATATTAGATGTGTGCTAATCCTTAAATACAGTGTAACTACTATTACCCACTAAGTAAATAGAACTGCTAAACTCTGTCCTTAATCTGATCCAAATTCTATATAAATAGAAATAATATATGTGTAACCACTCCGTGCAAGGCTTAATTATTAGGTCATGTTCTGTTGTTCACGCTTCACGTCTCCGGAAATACTTGGTGACCACGTGTAGTTGTCTCTGTTCTATGACCGTGTAGTTGCAAGCGCCAAGTAAGAGTCAACCATCAGACTGACTTCCACTAAGAGTGTCATCATTTGCAAAACAAGGTTCTAACACTCCTTCTGGTCTTTTGGTTGGGGTTCGTATGAGGATATGAGGGTTGGGCTCTTTGAGGGTGTCGTTAGTTCTGGGGGAAGTTGTTTTGGTTGCTTTGGCCATTGTGCCTTCCGTGAGTGTTATCTCTATTTTGTCAGGGCTGGGCAGCTTCAGAGGTGATGATGTTTCCATCTAATGGCTCTCGTTTGTGGCTTTTATCGCTGCCCCGGCTTTGTGAGGGTGCCAAAATTCAACAAACGCATACCTGGATCGAGTTATTGCTCTGAGGTTCCTTGCTATTGTGATTCTGATGGTGTTGCCATATAAGTGGAAGCATCTTCATAGTGAGGTTTAGGTTGTGTTTCGGTTGAGGTTGTCCACAAAAATGGTTGCTTCAGGCATGGATTGGTATCTTCGTTTTCCAAGGTGCGCCATGCTCGAAAGAGATACATAATGTTATATGTTGCAAGAGATCTTCTTATTCGTGAAGGAATTTCTCGCTATTCTCCAAGCAACGTGAAGGTTAGAATGAAACGTGAGTATGGAAATGAAGATACCTATCATGCCAAAGTTACTCACGTAGCTCGTGAAATTTTTTGTCACTTTTTTCTTATTTCTTGAATTTCATTTACATGATCGGTGAAGATTCCTCAGCTTTAAGCTCAAATTTTGTCTCATTTCATGAGTTTTTTTTAAAACTATTGTACTATGTCATCCAGAAAAAAAAGAATTTCCTTTTTAGTCTTTCTTTCAAATTTTATTTTGTAGATCTACCTAAAAATGAAGTGACTTTTCAAAAAAAGTAACATAATATTAATTTATAATTACAACATAAATATCTATCATTTGGGAAAACAAACATTTTGAAATAATCACTGGAAAACTTTTATGATGGTGGTTCAGTGATGGTCTGGTGGCCGCGGTGGTGATAAGGCAAACACTTTGGCGACTGAATGGAAGATTCGGCGAATGTATTTGGAAGATAGAAAGAAGAAATGAAATATGAGAGGAGAATGTATATAAAGTTGAATATATAGTTTACACATTTTTTTATAATAAATATCATTTTAACACACTTAAACTTAAAGACATTTTTTAGTGAATGCTATGAAATGTCCATATGTTCAACCAAAATCAAAATTTTATTAAATGTAACATTGAAATAACGTTTATCTTTTTTTTTCAATAATAAAACTTTAGATTAAAGATAATAAATTACATGTCTAAGGGACCATGAGCTAATAACCAACAAGGAAACCAAGATTACAGTTAAAAGCATCAGGCAAAGGCAAGATTGGAAGCATCCTATACCAACCACCAAAACTTAACAAAGTATAGTGATGTAAGAAGAGTCAACAAGAGATCTCCTAACCCATAGCCGAAGCAGGAACCGCAACAGCCAACTTGAAGGGAGCGAACAACTGAGGTCAGCACTAACTAATTGAGGAGAATCCAAAAGAACAATTGCTTATTCAACTGCCATTAAAAGCATCCTTGTAAGAGGAGTGCAAAGAGAGGATAATAGTGTCGGGAAAGACACTACCAGAAGCACCAGAAGATCTCACTGCGACCCACTAGCTGTGCTTAGGAAGTCGGTCACAAGGTATTTCCAAAAGATAAGGGTGCTTAAATCCCATAATCTAATAATAAAATATCCTAGATTTATATCTGGATCCGGATTTATTACTAAAATTGATAACAACATAAAAACATAATAAAGGCCAACCAGAAGCTCAGACTCGGTCCTAAAGCCGTCCAAAACGACATGCAACACCAAGATCTACACCAGATATGGACACAACAAGTAGGCAAGAGGTTGGGTCCGAGAGCAGTTACGCCAGAAACTTATTTCTAATGGTAGAACCGGCGACGTCGACGTCGACGGGTTGGAGCGGGGCGGCGGCGGCGACAAAGGTGAGGAGGCGGCGAGGTGGTGGTGGAGGTATTTACCCAACGACGAAGGGGCCAAACAGAGGACTAACTACCTTATTTCTAGAACCAAACGCTGGATGAGATTTGTAACACTTTTTTGCTTTTTTTTACTGCTTGCTTTACTAGATAACAGTTTTATTAAAGAATAAAGTTGTAGGTGTTTTTAGTAAACATAACGAAATGTCAATATCTTCATTCAAGATCTAAATTTAAAAGAATACAACATCAAAATAGCATTTAACATCTTTGTCACCTTTTATGCTATTAGATAGCTGTTTTAAAAGAAAAAAGTTGCATGATACATTATAACATATTTTAAATATTTATATGATTTAAAAGAATTTTGAATAGCAATCCATATTTGAATGAATATTGTTATTTCATTAAAGGTGATGGTGAGCAAAATAATAATATACCCTTTTTATGTGCGGTCATTGTCCGCCCTCGTTAGTGGATTGGGTGATTTTGACGTAATTTGACGGTGTTATTTGTTTCAACAAAAAGCATCATTAAAATTTGAAACTTTGATCCTTGGTTGTTCAAAAAAAGAAACTTTGATCCTTTGGCCGCAAATACAACATCGATATATATGCTCACACAGGCACCCATGTAAACAATTGATCAAGATAAGATGCACGGGAAGTATTTTAAGAAGGTCTTCTTTACTTCCCCTAGGTTATAGATTTATAAGTTAGTTTCTTCTTGAATTTATAATTGGTTTAAAAAAAATACAGAAAAGGTTTAATTTATATTTTGTGAAAAATAGTTTATTGCAATAGTGAAAGTCACTGGGCCATGAGGTGCTCGCATCGTGTAGGGTCAACAAAAAACCTTGCAGATCATCTGGTTTAGCTGACATGCAAGCTCAAACCAGCCCATGCTAAAAATGGGCCTGTACGTATGAGTTAGATGGTTCTTCGCTTTATTGTAATTGGAAATATGGGAAAATAAAAAACCCTACTTGTGTTTTATCTTTTACTATTGTATAAAATTTGATACAATAGTCTATCGAAACAGCTCGTGATTAATTTGATAATTTTTTATAATTTGATATTAATTTGGAAAAGTAACTATAGCAAGTCACACTCGTAACTTTTTAATGATAATATGACCTTCGATTTTCAAACAACAAATTACCTTTTTGATAAAGATTTTTCTTGACCCCGTCCGCATGAATAAAAACATTACAATAGAGGATCCTATGAAAGGGTCGGTGAAGACAGCGTGTAACATTATGTGACTTGTACAAATAAAATATAAGGCTTGTTAAGAGTCAAATTTATTAACTCGATATAGTCAATAAAGCTAAATTTCTACCGTCGTGCATGAGTATAAATGTCCCTTTTTGAAGGAGGACTTTTATTACTTGCAATTTTTCATGGCTGCACTAATTAATATATATATATAGGTATTAGTTAAGATTTTTTATTAAAAAAAATAAAAGGTTGTTAGTTAAGATCGTAAATAGTGTATCATATTATATTATAATATGTTTGGTACATACTAGAGGGTACATAATCAAAAGACCTAGTATGACTCTAATGACGACTCTTCTACCTCCACCGCATCTACGATACCCATAACTAAAACTCAAGCACCTACCAGCCTCAACCCCCATTACCGCCACTTCTCCAGAGACCATTACCCTATCTTCACCCCACAGATAAGTCACTCTCAAAATCTTGTTTAGAGGGGTTAAAAAAAATTTTGACACCCAGATATTGTTTGGGGGGTTAAAAAAAATTTTAACATTAATTTTCTTTATAACTTTATATTATGTGTATTTTTACAAAAATTATAAGAGTAATTTGACAAATTTTCAAAATTTTCGGGGACTCTGCATCCGCCCCTACTCTCGGGCTCTCCGCAATTAAGAGACCAACCTTTTGATGGAACCAAGGTTCAGTCATCACAGGAATTACCCTATCACCACCACCGTCACATATAAAAAAGGGAAAATTCACGAGATACCCCTGTTTTCTTTCGTAATTCACAATATACCCCTGTGATTTTCGTAATTCAACTTTAAACATACTTAAATGTTGTCCAAAATTAATGAAACTTTACATGGACGATGCTAAAGTGTTTATTTTGGTCCAATATCAAATTTGAAGTTTTTTAAGCTCACATGTGACCTGTGGGACCCAATGAATATGTGACTGTTCATTGGGTCCCACAGGTCACATGTGAGCTTAAAAAACTTCAAATTTGATATTGGACCAAAATATAACACTTTAGCATCGTCCATGTAAAGTTTCATCAATTTTGGACAACATTTAAGCATGTTTAAAGTTAAATTACTAAAATCACAGGGGTATATTGTGAATTACGAAAGAAAACAGGGTATCTCGTGAATTTTCCCTATAAAAAAACAACCAGTAAACTACACAACCCAGCTCGTGATTCAACAACGATGGCATAATTACAGACTTGTCAAACCATGCACTAAGACAATTAAGTAAAGCTAGCATAACTAAACAAGGACATAAAAAGAAAAGCCATGCCGATTAAGACTGAAACATGACACTAGCTAATTTACTCAAACCGCAAGAATGCATAGGTACGTAGTGTCCACACCACACCTAAGCATCTGAGAGACATCAACCAGCACCCCCTGTTCAACTTAATTCTCCCATCAGCTTCTTGTCTTGTTCTGTAATTAGCTTAATCGTAGCTGAACATGAAAACGTCTCCCCTTTCCCTTCCTCCTACAGATCATCTGTAGGTGAAGCTCCCATTATTCCGCACGAGAAGCCTCAGAAAGCACCTCATTGAATTTTCTCTTATGTGGACATCGTGAAGTGTCCAGTCCTTACACTGATTGTGCGACTCATATGCCCAACCAAGTAGGGGAATTAGGTGTGTGGGACTAACGGTTGTTAGTTAATATGATGAATTCATTTTGTATATGTCAATAGAATTCCCAGCATGATGCTTTTACTTTAATTGGTTTATGGAAAAGTGTACAGTTTCATTTAAGCATGCATGATCTACTTTATGGCACCTTAACATTTTATTAAATTAACATCTATATATATGTAGGTTAATTGGTTTTCACAAATGTAACTAAGAAAACACATCATTAACGACACGAAAACATTATCCAAAATGAGCTTATATATATAGAGTCGCCAAACACGATTTTTTTGGTCTGACCTAGCTAGATAGATAGAATCACATATATGGTATTTATAAATCATGTTCAGTTGTTATATATTCCCGTAGTCAGCCACCACTTCATGGATACGGGAGATTTAAACTATAAATTATACATGATTTATTCTTAATTAACCGATTCAAACTGATCAATATATAAATAGCTCCCAACTATAGATTTATAACCACGTACGTCCTTGGAGAATGCATGTGTCTATATATATAATTCCTACTTTGTTTCATTTGAAAGTAAACGAATATATATCTGTATAATACGTACGGGTTTGGTTGCTTCCCTTTAAAATCAAATCACGGCTGGCAATGTGGGAATTCAACCAAACAAGCATAAAACATGAACAGAAGATGATCTGATTATGAGTTTTATAAAAAACTAGTTCTAAACATAACACATAATTGAGCTTCGTAAAAGGCGAAAGATGTCGTTTGATTTGAACCAGGTACATTGTATGTAAACCCCCTTCCTCCTTCCCCGCTTACTAGAGCTTTTAATTATAAAGCTCTGGGTGGTAGTAGTAGTAGTAAAGTACGAACTTAAGTCAGCATAAAGGGCAAGCCAGGCTAGGGAGGGGGTTCTTTAATTAACCCACGAACTCACGTTAATTATATTTCAATTCTTTGAGAGAAGAGGACATTACACAACTGTAATGTTGGAAATCGATATCATAATCATGTATTACTATATACAATACTATATTGTAAAGATGTTGCGGGTAAGAGCAACATATAACCCATTTAAGAAGTTATAAATATATAAAATTAACCACTTAATCAATTTTTATCTACGCAAAATCATTCCATCGATCTTGATTATAGATATGATATTGTTCTTTTTTTATGGTTTGGCCACTATCAGAAGAATCTAATCTTGTGGTATATTTCCATATGAGTTTATCAATTAAAGGTCGGGTTTGAATTAGCTAGCTAGATTGGAGGTTGAATTGATTTGGTGACTTTATATATAATCTCTAGTGCTAGTTGGTCAATTAATGAGCATGTGTAAGTTTCTCTGTAGGTACTACATATTTAAAATAACCGAGTACAAACGTACACCATCAAACATATATCAACTACAAATTGAAGCAAGGAACTCCATACATATCATTCAAAAGCATGGACTATTACAAAGTGACACCCTTTTACTTCATTTGCTCCATCAAAGACATGTAAAAATGTGGTTCTAACCTTGAACAGGATCACAACACCAGTATAAAAATCATAACATGCACCTCAAACAATATCATGCTAACTTCAATAGATGAAGCAAGAAACCTACAAAAAAGAAAGTTGAAGAATCAATCACACAAAGATGCAAGGGGTGAGGTATTAGCCTCATGAGAGAAAGGAAATGTATTCAAGGGATGCTGAACATAATCCGCTCGAAAGTAGCTAGTGATTTGAGTAAAAAGTAATGAACTTCTACTACAACAAAAACGAGAGATAATGAGAAGATAAAATTGCAAGACAATGTTTAGGAGACAAGAAAGAAAGCCTACTCCATTTCCCCCCTACTTGGGTATGCCAATGTACTAATTAGTACATGATAAATTAATCCAAGTGAGAAATGGAGAAAAGAGATCATCCGGCTATGAATTCATATTCATTTATGCAACTCGTATTAATCACTTAGTGATATTATTTAGCATCTGTATATAGTACATGATAAATTATTCCAAGTGATCGAGGCCAGGTTGTCTAATTTAAGGGATCGATTATGTTATTTGGATAAGATGGGAATGATCAGAGTACAGGTCAAATGTAACATAACTTCTTATAACAAGTATTCATCAAAACAGTAACTCATACAACTCGTATAACTCAGCCTCAAACTACAGAATTCCTATGCACACCGTAAACCATCATACATAAAATCTGGTATACTTAATTGATAGTCAGTACATTAAGAGAATCAATACAATAGTCAAGTGTATTTAATTTGATATATGGAAGTAGTTAAGTTTCTTCGTTATTTAGATCGATGTACACAAATAAATAAAGAAATTGAATGCAATAAGTGTTATACCAAACATCTTTGTGTTACCGGGGCCTGAATATCCGGGATGCATGGTTACTTACTATAAGCGTCCTCATTATGAAGTTAAATGTAATATATAGTCAAACAACTTAATGGCAGTTAGTATTAACGTATTAGTATGAGAAATTAATTAAGAGTGTGTTCCAAGATACTACATTGAACTTAAGTTAACAAACTGAAAGAATTTAGGGGAACGGAACATAACTGAAGTCAAACATAATTTATTACTATAAAATTACGATCCCAATTTCTTGGCTACAACTACATGTAGCTATAGATAGCTACATACATGTACATTCAGTCATTGAAAACTGTACATTTGATCATTCAAAACTGTACAGATGTATATGTACATGTATACAGTGAATTGTGATATTTCTGAATTTGTACTAAATGTACATACTAACTTTATAAACTGTACAACAAACTTATAAAACATGTACATTTACTCTACATAAACTGTACCATGAAAAATGTAGCCAAAGATACCTACATATAGTTGTAGCTAAGACTCATTGAATTAGGATTACTTAACTTGAGGAGATCATAGTCCTCAAATCAAAACAATTGGGTGATCGCGATGGGCAGGAGCCACCAAAGGAAAGCCCAACAGTATCATCTTCTGTGATACTATTAAGACTTATTTTAAACAGTAAGAGCTTTACATGTTCTAGAAATGAAACTTCAAAACCAACAAGATTTGGAAAAACCAACATTATGGACCAATAACATAGGGAGGAAACTAAAAAATCCGGAAGAAACACAAGAGATATGTTGATTATTCCTAGAAAGACACTAGCTTTACCGAAAACAACATGCAAGAGCACTCCAAAGCATTCAAAGTCGACATGCAACCCTTGATCTGGATCAAGTCTGGTCGGGGAAAGTCGAAGGAGGCTAGATCTGAAAAGTGGTTGTTACCAGTGGTTGGAGAGCGAGCATGTCACGACGCAAATGGAGGAGATGGTGAAGAGCAACCTGAAAGCTCATATGAGAGGGATTATGTCATGCAATGTGAGCAATTTTGCATGAAATTTGGGAAAAAAGAGAGCATGGGAGTGACAATGGCTATGAAGAATCAACACAACACCCCTCCATTCTCCAAAAGCCTTTCTCCAAGTTCGCTCCAAATTATCTTTGTCTCGGGTGAATACTAAGTTTGATCTTAGTTGTTTTGAAAACCGAAGCAGAGTTTTTCCTTGAAAATGGGGATCAAATGATTAAATATTTCATGTGGGAGAGGAGTTAGAATATTTAACAACGATTTCTTGCATTTTCACTTTCATCTCTTTGAATTTGAACTATCTCACCTCCGTCTCTTTTTCTATAGTTTCTTTCATTCTTTTACTGCAAAAATGGTCAACACGATCATGAACAAGCTCTCCCTTAGAAAGGAGGAGAGAGAACCCGATCATGAATGATATAGTGGATGATGGTCGTGCTCTACCTTTCGAGCATTGCCTTATCTCTATGCTCTTCTTCTCCAAGAGTGCTGATCTCTGAGCTATGGAGAGTACACTGGGTAGAATTTGACAGCTGGAGTGAGAGTTAAAGGTCAAGTTTGCTGGTAGGAATTTGTTCTTCTTTAAGTTTGAAAAGGCCGACATAGTGCATGCAGTGCTGAAGCGTGGACCTTGGTCATTTGATGGCTCCTTGTAGGTGTTTCAGCAGATTGAAAAAAGGCAACCCCCAAAGGACCATGATTTCCATTCAATTCCGATCTAGGTAAGAATGCATGACATTCCCTTTCTTTTGAACAAAAAGATTTTGCATGTTGGTTAGGGAGTCGTTTTGGGAAATTTCTGGAATTCGTGGTGGATGATGGTAGGATTGGGGTGAATACATGAGCATCAGGGTCTTGCTGAATATTTATGGACCGGTGTTAAGATGTGTTACGGTCTCATTTGAAAGAGGGGATACGGTACCAGATTCACCTATGCCCTCTATCTGCTTTCGTTGTGGTTCGTTCTTACATACTACAAAGGAGTGCTCAAATCAAATAGACCCACTGACAGGAATCTACACATACAGGCCTTGGCCGAGGGCGACGGGATTGCGTTTCAGGCATAAGGCGTCCACTGACGATGACAATGAGACTTGAAAAATTATCTATGGAAACAACAAGAGGACTCCTTCAGCTAGCACAGAGCTCTCACCGGGAGGCAATGTTTTAGGATTACGATCCTAGCATAGGATCATAAGTGACCCCTAGGATCAGATCGTGGGATCGTTCGATACTACAAAAAGTGAGTTAATATTGTTCAAAAATATACACATATTGAGTAAGAATATATAGCATTATTGAATTAAAAAATAAAAATTAAGACCACAACTATGATAGTACACACAAAATTGAAATATAGATAAGCAAACTGTATGAATTTTTATATTATTCTCCATAAAAAAGATAAATTATAATAAGATAGGTTAAACATAAATCAAATCCACATAATTCATATTTTTTATGTGCGTCTTTATTTCTTTCATCACCCCCCAACAAACACTATGAGCTACAAGTTCTTTATCTACAAAATCATGGGTTTTCATATCCACGCTCATTCAAAAACATATGTGAGCAATATAACACAAAGTCAAAATGAGTTCTAACAACTTATTGTTTCAATTATAGACCAAGAAGAAAAAATGATAAGAGTAATCAATAATATTTTATAAATTTGTATTTGTTCTTTTAAGTTTTTTTTTCATTTTCTACGTTAAACCTTTATAACTTTGAATTTTTCAATCATTACAATATTAAATAACACTTTAACTGTTATACCTTTTTTGAAAACCTAGGTGCATATTGTACTCTTTTATGATGAAGAGTAACAAGACGTGATATTCCGATCTTAATCCTTATCCGCTCAATGACCTCAAATAAATCTACATATAAAAGTTGTATTAATAACATCCATTTGCAATGTTCAAAGTCATGATATTTTATGGAATATGAAACTTTTTATAAAATTTTGAGAGCTTTTTGTTTCTTTATATTTTAATAAGATATAATTCACATCGATATGAAAAACATAACATCAAATAAAGTTAGGATCGAAGAGATTGTAATCGTACATGCATCTAGGTATAGGATCGGTGTGGAATCGTGATCCTTTGACGATCCTATAAGGCCTCTGATCCTACCTGTGATTCTTAATCGTAACTATGAAATTGTGGATCATAAACGTAGGATCGTGGATCGAATCGCTATCCTATGAACATTGCCCGGAGGTCATCATTATGAAAGCCAGAAGAATCGAGAGTGTGGTCGCTGGTGCTTTACGGCTGAAATTGGATAACATCCGAATTAGAGGTGGCCAAGGTTTGTAGACGAGGCTGAGATCATGAACCTCCAATCTTAATGAAGTTTGAAGAATTCTTTGTTGGGCTAGAGGAGGTTTGGCTTCTCCCGATAAGTCGCTAGGTCAAGAAGACAAGGCAGTACGTATTAGAATGGAGCCATCTATGGTGATCACTCTGGTCCACCAAATAGAGCCAATACAATACGTCAATCGATCGTTTGAAGAAGCAAAGCCTAGTGCTTTTGATGGTTTCCTGAAGAAATAACGTAAGTTCTTGCGCATGGCTCCATTGCGCGTTTTGATTTTTTTTTTTTCCTCCGCAATGCCTTGGTTGTGTTATTACTCGGTTATGGTCATAGTTAAGAATATATTTGTTGAATAAGGTGTATATTTCTTGTGAACACTACAATTTTTAGGGTTCTTTTTGAATACTTTATGCTTCCAGTGGAGTCTAAATTACTTATTGTGATGTTTTGGCTAGATATTTCCTACATTGATGAGCTGGTACGACTCAATGTGATCATGTGAATTGCATCTTCATGAGCATATATGGGGTTCTAGTATCGGAACAAGAGGGTGGCGAAGGCGCCATGATACTGTGTGGCGGCAACACTCCACTTGTCAAGCTATGGTTGGTGGAATTAATGAGGAAAATAAATTAAGGAAAAAAAGTTGAGAAACGCTGTAACTACCGGAGTTTGGGGGTTGAAATATTAGGAGAGAGAAAATAATTCTTTTCTTTCAAAATGATATAACTCACAAAATATAAGTGCAGAAATAAAAAAAATTATAACATTGTTCATCATTTTTCGTGCTCTTTAAAACAAGATGCATCATGGATATGTTTTGGTAAACTTAAAATTTTTATTTTAGAATGAGTATATATTATCTATTTTTAAAGTGAATCTTATTCATTAGCAAAATGAATTTCTTTAATAATAAAATGAACCTTATTCATTAACAAAATGAATCTTACACCAACACTCTAAAAACCACCATAGTAAAGTTAAAAACGTCGAAGACATTTTTATGGTTTGTAGCCTAAACCACAAATCCTAAAAAAGTGTCGAGTGAGTGATGACAATATAAAGTGTAGAACTAATGCCAAAAGATTACCCTACCCCCAAACACCCTCAAAACCACCCTAGGAATGCTAAAATCGAAGGCGTTTTTTGGTTTGTAGTGCAGGTTTAGGGTCGTTACCCCTAAACCCTAAACCACAAACCCTAAAAAACTGTCGAGTAGTGACGACAATATAAAGTGTAGAACTAATGCCAAAATTACCCTACCTCCCCCTAAAACACCCTAAAACCCACCCTTGCATAAGTTGTGGTATGATTAACGTTTACTAGTATTAAATAAAATATTCACTTTTCTTAAACCTTTGATTCACCTTTAAAAGACTTTTGATTCACTTTCTTAAACCTCTGATTCACTTTTCTTAAACCTCTTCTTCACTTTAGTTAAAACAATCTCTATTTACGAGAATCAGTTTTCTTAAACATTTGATTCACTTTGCTTAAATGCATGATTCACTTATAAATACCTCTGATTCACATTTCATAAACCTCTTAATCTATGCTTACGATTCACTCTTATTACTCTGATTCACTTTGTAACAACTTGTGATTCACTTTTTAAAACCTTTGATTCACTTTTATAAAAACTCTGATTCACACTAGTCAAACAATCTCTGTTTATGAGATTCGCTTTTTTAAACATTTTTTTACTTTTAAGCAACTATCTGATTCACTTTTAACAACCTTTGATTCACTTTGTAACACCCTTTGATTCACTTTTCTTAACCTGAAGATTCACACTGAATCTTGAAATATATGTACATACGAAAATAAAAAATTTAAAATTTATCTAAACATATTCATGTTTGGTCTTATTTTGAAGAGCACGAAAAATGATGAACAATAGTATAATTTGTTTTATTTTTGCACTTATATTGTATAAGTTATGACATTTAGAAAAAAAAAAGTATTTTCTCTCTCCTCCTCACATACTACCCCGTGTACGCGCGTCTGTTGTTCCATCTTCTTCTATTTCTCTATTTATTTGATCTGCAATAGAGTATTAACATATGTCTGAAATTACACACCAGTACAAAGGACAAAAAAGATGTTAAAACAGCATGTCGCTTGGGCCATGTACGAATTAGCGTCTAGTATAGGGTATGAGTTTAGTCACCACTTTCTAATCCAACTAACTAAGCAGGGGTTTTAAGAACCTTAATAACAATGTACTTCCCGTACCCGGTCTCGCTAATGTGAAGTTGTTGACCCTTTTGAAAAAAAAAAAGAAAGCAATATAAAAGGAATAATTAATTCTATCAACGTCTGGGTGGGATATAAGTAAATCTACTACTAATAAATTAGAGAGATATAAAGAGTCAGCAAAGTCAAGCACCGGTAACAGCATTTCTTCTTCGCCATCACCACCCGACTCTTTATCTCTGTTCGCTAATCGCTCTGTTTTCGTGGACACAATTCGACACCTCAAATTCTGCCCTGCATCGTTATTAACCTCCTCTTTTCCGTATAACGCCTTTTGGCTCTCCATTATAAAGGGCTCAGGTTGCTGAATGTTGTTGCTTTAGCGCAATCGTCCCGCACCCACCGTCCCTGAGAAGAAGTAGAACAAACCGCAACCGCAATATATAGTTGTTAGTGCCCCTGCAACTGCTTTTGCTTTGCCTACAGTTTTAGTAGTGTATCTGTATCCTCGCCTATATGTCCGTCAACCTGGTTATCTATCATCTGGACTTTTATTAATATTTCATGTATCTCTACAAAAACAGTATTTATAAGTTATAATATAAGCAGCCCAGCCCAGCCCTTAATTTAAAAAAATGGTCTCTGTTTTCCATTTTTTTTCTTTCAATTTAATTATATTCTTCCCGGACGATTCTACTGTACTTACCTGCTGGTAAAGTGAGGTGATGAAATGAAAGCCGCCATTTATCTTGTTGTTGTTCTTCTTCTTGTTGAAAAAGAAAACTTGTGCTGTTTGTATCTTCTTCTTCATCTTCAAAAATTTTCTTCTCCCGCTCTGCGTTTGTGACCCCACTTACTCTCCTAATTCTGAAATTAATTTTGTTTTCTCTGTCTCTCATAGATTTTGTGTGTTATGTCCGGTTTTTTTGTTTTCATTTACAGCTCATCAACAACAACTCGAACGGTACTCGCCGGCACTACTCCTCCTCCTCCTCCTCCAGGTTTCAGTTTCAGAAGGAGGAGAGACAGACACCACCACCATCATCACCATCACCAGACACTACTCTCTCCTCCTATGAAACCTAGTCTCTACCCACGCAATAGAATATTCCATTCAACCTTGAATCACCGTCTCCCTCCTCTTACTTTTCGTCCCGTCAATCCAAATCAAACCCTTCACCTTATTCCTATCAATCACACCATGTCGTCAACCACCACTTCCGCTGCTTGCCGTGACAATGTGCTGGTCATAATGGGCGCTACAGGAGCTGGAAAATCCCGTCTCTCAATTGACATGGCAACCCGATTCCCACCAGCTGAGATCATCAACTCGGACAATCCAGGTCTATAGGACTCGACATCACCACTAACAAGATTACCTCGAGCGAGCAAGCTGGAGTTCCACATCACTTACTGGGTACATTTGACTCATCAATAGTCGGCGACCTCTCGCCAGTACAGTTCCGTGACCACGCTACGGAAATCATCACTCAGATCTCTGCAAGAAACTCTCTCCCAATCCTTGTTGGTGGTTCAAATTCTTTTGTCCATGCCCTACTTTCGGACGAGTTTGACCCCACACACGACCCCTTCTCAGAAACAGATGATATCGGATCCTGCAGTCTAAGGTATAGATGTTGTTTTCTATGGGTGGATGTTTCACTCCCTGTTCTGTACAAATATCTCGGGAAGCGGGTGGATGAAATGATTGAGTCCGGTATGATCGATGAGCTAGCTAATATTACAAATCAGGGGAATATGACGTTTCGCCGCCCAGAACTGGACTCAATAAAGCAATCGGTGTACCGGAATTCGAGACCTATTTCCGTTCCTTCTCTTCCAATGGAGATTCTAATTCCTACTTCGACTATAAGAATGGAAGTGAGTGGGATGATGAGGTGCGGAAGAGAGTATTTGATGCGGCGGTGAGTCAGATTAAAGAGAATACTTGTCGACTTGCGAAGAGGCAGCTGGAAAAATCCAACGGTTGAGGAAGTTAGGTTGGGATGTGAAGAGAGTGGATGCGACGGAGGCGTTCAAAAGGGGTTGGATGCTGCAGGAGGCGACGACTGGCGGAGTGTCTGGGAGAAGAAAGTGGTGCAACCGAGCACCGAGATTGTGAAACGGTTTCTTCAGAAACAGAAAGAGGAGGAGTGAGAAAAACTGACAACTAATTTAAGTGAGTGAGTAGGTTTTACAGCATTTTCCAGCTCCATCTTCTAATAGTTCTTTTCGGTTTTCAATAATATTATAGTAAATTTCATTGGGTTCGTTTGGGGACAGCTGCTAGGGCTGCTGTTGGGTCCTGCTGTTGGAAATTGAGAAGCTGTCTGCTGATGGTTTTGCAGAAGCTGTCAGCTGTTAGTTTTAGTGTTTGGTGGAACGTCTGCTGATGGTTTTAAAAAGCAGAGACAATTGTTAGGTCCTGCTGCTGAAAATTGAGAAGCTGCCTGCTGATGATTTTGCAGAAGCTGTCAGCTACTGGTTTTGGGTGTTTGGTGGAAGCCTGCTGATTTTAGAAATTGAGAAGTTGTCTGCTGCTGGAAGCTGTTCCCCAAACGAGCTCAATACAAATCAGTTTTTGTTTAATTTCTGATATACAATTATGTTTTTAAATTATATAGAATGTCATGGTGTTTTTAATTATTTTTACTAAACAACACTGATTCATTTAACCCTTTTTGTTAATATTCATGGAAGAAGCTAAACTATCCTTATGAAATTTATGGACGGTTGATTCATAACAAGGATAATTTAATTTTTTCTGTTAAGCAGCTAATACAATGTGGGATAAAATGTTATTTAGTAAAATCATTAAAATTCAATGCTATTTTATGTGATTTTAAAAACATATTACTAATATATAATGATTTAAACAAAAAAAGACACTGATATTTAATAAAATTAAAAAAATAGTTGGGAGTATCAGTTGGTTTAGTTCTTACTTTTCATTTATTTTCTTATAAAGGGGACGGTTTAGCCTGAATAGCAAAGAGAGAGTTTGATAAGGGGTACATAGAGCACACTAGAATTTAATTAGAGCAGAAACAGAGCAAGTGAGTGAGAATATTATTATAGAGTGCGGGAGGGGCTAATGTGATGACTGAATTCTGATCTGGTTGAATGAAATGACAGAAACTCAATTCCGAATATTTAGCATACGTTGCAGGTTGCTTGCTTTTGCATTTAATGTGATCACACCCTTTGTTTCTTATATTATTTTTCCCGCCAAATACATCTACACAACAAAAGAATAGACTGGTGTATAAATTGGGTTTAACTGTTTTGATTTTGACTATATCTAGGCAAGTGAATACAGGAGCACGCTTAATCGCAACGAACCCTATATAAAAAGCAATAGTATCAAATACTCTCTCAGTTCTGAATTGATGGTTTAATGGTCTTATTTGTTTTATGATAATAGTTTTTATTTTAATATTAAATATATCAGATATAATAATTTTATAAAACTAAATTTTTATAATATATAGTTTTATCATATAAAAATCATTTATAAAATTTAAATTTTAAAAATTATTTTAGCTTAGACATTAAATATTAAAGATAAATTATATATCTAAATAATAAATAAAACAGTCAATTCCGAACAGATTGAGTAATAAATCAGAATATAGTACTTTATCCATCCTGAATTGATCATATTGTTTATCTTATGACTCATTTTTCCATTTCAATATTGAACATATAAGATAAAATAATTTTATGAAATAATTTTATAATATATATTTTATCATGTAAAATTCTTCATAAAATTTAAAATTTTAAAATTATTTATCTTATATACTAAATATTAAAATTAAATAATATCCAAATAATAAACAAGTCGGTGTAAGAGTGAGCATTATTTTTTCTCATGCATAGAATCTCCTACCACTATTCCGAATGGCGTGGTCTCGTAGCCTAGCCTGCATTCCGCCGCACTAAAATTGAGGTACAATTGACCTGCTAGACTCCTCTCACTCAACGGCAAACGCTCTTTTATGGGAAAACCACAACGCTCCCTCATTTACCCATTATGAATAATACTTATCGACAAAAAAAAGTGAAATACGTTGTGAATGGGTGTTAATAAAAAATTGCAGAATAAGTAATGTTTTATTTAAAATTAAAATTCCTTTGATACCGAGCTGTAATGAAAATTGTATATGTATTAAAGCATAACTATAAAAAATTTATATACAAAATGTATATTAATTGTATAAAATAATTATAAAAAATCATATGTTTGATCGAATAGCTCTTAATATAATTGTTATGTGTTTAGTGTAGGTGAATTCATTATTAAATATACAATTAATGTATCTCTCAACACATTTGGGTGCAGTTAAGACTTTGTCATTTAAAATGTTGACAAAGTCTAAGACTATAGCATTATATCAATTAGGTATGCAAAATTCATGTTTACAACACTTCTTCATAAATTTATATCATAATTGATACATTACTAATCTTGTAGAAAAAAAATAACAAAGTCATGACTCCTGCTCCATCCTAATATCACTTCCTAGTCCCTAAATATGCATTAGTGAAATGAGTGTAAAAGAACCTGGTGGTAATGTGCTTTATTCAATTTCCTTTGGTATACTCATCTCTCATAGGGTTATAAATGCACCATTATATATCTTCATACAATATTGCTGGTTCTTTCCTTTGTGAGATAAGCCATAGGTTTTAGACATGTTGAATCATGGAAACACATTCATGACTAGCTAAATAGATTGCATTGAGGAGGTAACAACAACTATTTACTTTATACATCTCTATTATATAGGTATACCTACAAATGCCAACAAATAACCTTTTTCAAGACCTTGCATCACGGGGGATCAGTAGGTAGCCAATATAAACATGACCTACTGAACAAGACACATGTGTCTTTAGGACACACATCCTCGACACACCAGATCAACTCAAAAGCAACGATTTAAATCCCAATCAATATGGCTTCAGAATTTCATTTCTAGTCTCTAACATCAACAACTTATCAGACTAGTAGTATAGTAGACAAAACTCACGATAAACTCTAGATGTCAACAATCAGGTCTTGTGGACTCATCTCAATCGTAGATGAAAAGAAACAAGTCTTGTAAGATTGATCAATGTCCTACCCAGGCGGAAAGAACCAGGTTTCAAGGGACTCATACCTATCTCACATGACAAGAATCACGTCTAGCAAGAATCATCCTAACCCCAAACCGATAGAACCAGGTCTCGTGAACCCATCCCAGTCTTAGACAACAAGAGCTAGATCTGGAAACACTCATCCCAACCCTAGACAACAAGAACTAGAGCTGGTAACACTCATCCCTGCCCTAGATAACAAGAACTAGATTTGTCAACACTCATCCTAGCCATGAATGACAGTGTCAGGTCTCCTTTAACTCATTCTAGCCCCAGATAAAATGATCAAGTCTCCTGTGACACGTCTCGGATCTGAATGGTGAAAATCAAGGCTCATAAGACTCATTCCAGCCATAAGTGGAAAGAATCAGGTATCGAACTGCTCACCCTAATGCTAGACCACAACGTTTAGCTCTCACGGTGACCATCCCACCCGACCTTGACTATAAAGGTATATGATTGAGTTTGCACGAGTAAGGACGTGCCCAGCTGACAATGTTTAACTGTCACAAACCGTCATACCTAACCTTGACTCTAAGAGTATGCGGTGAAGTTTTGCGTTTGTAAGGATGTAATTGCAGATTTAAGAGAGCACAAAGGTATGGCAAGACCCGGTACACGTTGGAAGAAACTTCAAGTATAGAAGACATGGCCATAGCAAAATTCCTTTGAGAAATTGGCCAAAATGGTGGATTGGTATTTGGACCCATTAGCAGTTTGTCTCAAAAGATGTCATCTATTCTTAACTCCAGTACAAGTCCCCCTTCCTCAAAATACGACACCAAATATAAGAACAATTAAGTTTTGCTTCTAGTTACAGAAAGAAAAACTTGAGGATCTATTGTTGGTATTGATTGTCAACCATCACTAGGGTCATGATTTGATGATACATTATTTAGAGTTAGGACTCAAGATTTGTGGAAGATGTAAAACTTTCAAAATTTATTTGTAGGATTAGTATTAGGTGAGGATGAGGATACTCAAGACTCATGGAAAGCGGGCGGATGATATCATCTTTTCTTAGAGTCAGTACTATGGGTGGATGAAAATACTTACAACTGTAAAGACAGGAAACTTAGAACATCTCCTTGCACTTGTTAGTGGGAAGATGGATGATTTATGGTGACTCTAGAAATATTCGGATCCTAAACGAAAGCCTAGGCCACTAATACAAAAGCGGATTTCAAGGAATAGGAAATTCTTAGCCTAGTGGGGACTCATTGGAAACCATTATCTCTAACATTATTATGCCTTCTACATCGTATAAATGAGACATCTATTTCCGGCCCTATAAGTATATTCCATCATCGCCACATCAAGTGCCAAATAATCATTCTAGCTCAAATGCAATGCTTAACAAAAGAATGTGACAGAAGCTGAGCTGTTGCTCCTCTTTTCACAATGAAATACATTGGTCACTTGTATTGGTATGGGGAAAAACTGGCGACACCTTACAAGGACGTTACTACTATTAGCTAAACAGGGAAAGAGCAATAGAAAAAATCTCCCAAAGGAGCCTATCACAAGGAAAAGGCCTACCTATCCACGGTTGTGGCCAATAAGGGTAAAACCTCAGCTACCCTCTCTTAGCTAGTCTTCCCATTATGTAATACTATACTAAGAAAGAAAAGACAAATAAGAAAAGATAATGCTGAAATAACAGCATAACGGTAAAGAGGTAATGCTCCACTACATAAGAATATTCTAGGTAGCTGGTGATGGTCCCTTCTTCTCCCTGCACTTGTACACCTTCAGGGGTGGGTGTTTCCCAACTAACCCGTTCTCATCATCCCATCCCCGAAGGAGACACATATTTTCCTCAAGGTGGAACTCAAGGAATTGGGCTTGGATCACATCGAACTCCTCCCATGAATCTTCCGATGTAGGGTAGTTCTCCTAGTGGATTAACACTTCCTTGCCCCCCACTGTCCGTGTCGTGCTACTATAATACCAAGTCTAATGTGACTGCTAAGGCCATACCAGTAGTTAATTCCTTGGGTAGGCAAGAAATAGGTGTAGTGGTTGGTGTTGCCTTTCGCAGCTGTGACACATGGATGGTATGGTGAATCCTGGCATCTGGCGGCAATTTCAACTTGTAGGCCACTTCTCCCACTTTCTGCTCAATTTCATATGGGTCATAGTATCGTGGGTTGATCTTAGCATTGCGCTTAGTAGTAAGTGGACAATAGATACAAGGTCTGAGCCACACATAAACCAGGTCACTAACTTCGAAATGAACATCCTTACGGTGGTGGTCTGCCCTTAGTTTCATGTGGCGCTGTATGCGGAGGAGCTCCTCGTTCAACTCTTACAGCATTAGATCCCTATCAATTAACAGAGAATCGACCTCAGCGAGGGGCGATCCCAAGGAACAGTACTTGATGGTCGAGCGTACAGTCAACCATAGAGGGTTTGAAAGGGTGTGGTTTCTGCGTTGTTGTTGTAAGTAGTGTGGAACCAGAATTTGGCGCCATGGATGCCACTTCGTCCACGGAATACCCACAAAATGATTATGCAGGTAAATAGCTCGTGAGTAAGCTAATTACCCACCAAATATAAATTCCCGTGGGTAATTACCTACTAAATTCCCTTGGAATTTTCTGTGGATAATGACCTATGAAAAATTCCGTGGGTAAACACCCACAGAGTACCCGCGAAACTCATGTTAAGTGAAATACCCCGAACTTAAATATGGCAATTAAGATTATTATAATCCTGATTTAAGAGCCTAATAATGCCTAAGTAATATTGGTAAGGGAAAATAAATCCAAAAGAAATGGAGAAATGCATAAAAAGCGAAAAATGCTAAATAAGCGTTAAATAACCATAGGAGGTATGAGACCTCGGTTAGCGTATTATATGGATTCTAAGGGCTTAATAAGACCTAAATAATATATGGGAACAACTCCCGAAGAAAACGGATCCAAATAATGTATTAAAACGCTAATAGTGCTTAACGCACGTTTTTCAAGAAAACCCAAAAACGTGATTTTAAGTGGTCAAACGAACCCGTAAAAATTATAAATCATTAAATAACAATTATTAAGCATTTATGGAAGCTTAATAGTCAGTAAAAATAATTAAACGAGAAAATTCCGGAAAACGGGCCCGGTTAGTGAATAGTACCAAAACCGGGTAAAATAACGAGCGTTTTCTGTAAAAGACAAAAAACGCTCCAACTAGTAGTACATGTGGGGGCCGGTTTTAATGGGTTAATTAACCCCTCTCTCTCACACTCACACCACTAACAAATAAGTAAATCAAAAAGCAAAAAAAAATGAAAGAGGTACAAAAGTGAGGGGGGATTCTCTCACCTCACTCCCCCATCTCTCTTTTCTCTTTCTTCTTCCTCACTCATCCGATTTCTCCCTCCTCTCTCTTTTGGTTGGGTGATTTTGAAGCTCCAAAGAGAAGCTTTAATGGCTTCTCATTTTCTCCTCCATCTCCACTCCTCATTTGAGCTCCAAATGTAAAAATAATTACATAATTGTAATCCCCTCATCATCCTCTACATTTCCCTCTTTTCAAAATTTAAAAATGAGGAAGTTCATCTCCATGGGTTTTCCCCATTCAAAGAGAAAAGGGTACCAAAGTGAAGCTTGGAGTCTCTCTCCATTAAGGTAAAAATCTCCATGAAAGAACTCATATTTCTCCATCCTTGCTTGTAACTGATTTTTACCTCCTTGTAACACTCCATTTTCTCTCTCCCTTTTGAGCATAATATCAACCTTGCAATGGTGGTGGATTCACCTTCTTGAACCAAGGGCTAAAACCCCTCCTAAAACACTCCAAAGGTAAACCCTAGAATTTGTATTCTCAACACTTCAATGAATTAATGTTAATTTAAGGGTTAGTAGTTTAATTACACTTGTTTTGTGTCCTTTGGGTGATGGGAATGGAGTTTGGCAACTCCATTCCCCGTATGACCGATTTTGGTGCAAAGAAGAGAGAAGAAGGAGAATTGGAAAAGGAATGAAGGAATTATAAGCTCAAGGTAAGAGCTCTTTCCTAAGGTTAAATTTTAAGGCATTGGAGCAATGGGAATGGGTAAACCAATTTAAGGAACACAAACATTGTATTAGTATTGTAATTGTGGAAGTTGAGTATTTGTGAATTAGTATTTGGATTGTAGGCCTTAGAGCCAATAAATTGTGTATGTGTATTGGTATTGTGGATTGAGGAAGTATTGAGGAGTTTATATTGTATTGATTGCTGGTAGGACCCTTGTATAGGTGTGGCTATTAGGAATGAATTTGGTGAGAATGTGTATGTGTGGCTAAGTAAGAAAAGTAGATGAACTATGGCAAAATTTTGGTAGGAATATGTACATTTATGGATGACTTGGTGAATGGGAGAACCAAGGTATGTATTGGGTTGAGTAAGGAGGTTTAGTAACCATGGAATGGTAGTGTAGTATGAGGATATAAGGATGGAAAAATCGGTAGCAAAGAGTGCTAGGATGCATTGGAGAAACTAGGAGGAATGAGTGTACAAGATTTGGTGAAATGGAGATTCGACTTGGGTATAGGTAGTACATATGTCTAGAATGTAAAGTAACGGATTTAAGATGCTAGGAGTAGCATTGGTAGAGGGAGTATTGAATGGTGAAGGTTAAAATGAAAATCTGTAGCATAAGAGGAAGGAGAATTATTGTAAGTGTTGAAAGGAAGTGAGGAGAAATGTATATGGATTTAGAAATGAGTAAGGAATTTGGTGGATGAACTAAGGCAATTTGGAGGGCCTAAGTAGTGTTTAAACATGTGGGGTTACATGTAGGAAGATTGGGGAAACAGTGGGAAAGTAAAACACCCAAACAGATTTTTAAAACTGAAGTACTGGACCGGACCGACCTTGGGACCGAACCCGCAAGGTCGGTCGCGCCTTGAAATACACAGACGGGAAGTCTTCTGACTTCGACCGACCTTGGGGACCGAACTTACAAGGTCGGTTGAGTCGTAAATTGTGAAGGCCAGAGGTCTACTGGAATGGACCGACCTTGGGACCGAACTTGGGCAAGGTCGGTCGAGTCCAGAAAACTCGAACCCAGAACATACTGGAACGGACCGACCTTGGGACCGGACGTGCAAGGTCGGTCGGGCCTGAAATTTTCACGTAAGTAACTCACTGGAATGGACCGACCTTGGGACCGGACTTGCAAGGTCGGTCGAGCCTGGAATTTTGCCTTAACGAAACTTACTGACTTCGACCGACCTTGGGTCCGACCCTGGGTAAGGTCGGTCGAGTCAAATATATATATATGTTTTATTATTATGACTATGGTAGTCATATGTATGTATATATGCCTATACACATATATGCATATGTATGTAGTGATACACCATTAATGAAGTAGTAATGGTAAGAAAATAAGTAAATGAGTAAGAAAACAAATTAAGGAATTTTTAAGTATAAGAACATTAAGTTAAACCGAAACAACGGGGTAACGGGGTAAGTACGGGCGTAGTAATTAAGCATGTATTGTAAAGCTTAGTATTAATAGAATCATTTGGCATGTAGTCATCGATTCGAGAGTAAGATTCGAGGAACAAATGTGAACTAAGGAACAAGGGAGCACCCGATAAAGTAAATCAACGGTGAAAGGTATGATCTCTTCATGCTCTGTATCCTAACCTGGTTACCCCGATTTGTGTGCTTATGTGATCACTCAAATAAGATAAATGCACGATTTGGACTTTTATTGCACTTAATCGTGTTTGAACTATGTTGTTCTTGTTGTATGCTCTTGAACATCTAGTTTGTATAATTCATGAAATGAATGAATGAGAATGAAGTGTATGTGCGTATGATGAGTACTTGTGTAGTGTATTGATGTATGGTAAAGAAGTAATGACTTCTACTAATTCCTAACCATCTAACTCCTAACATGAGTAATGAGTAAAATGGAATGAGTAGAAGTCCAATATAGTTTCGGCCACGCGTGAGGATAAGGAAACACAAGAGGTTGGATCCGAATCCTGGCTGTAATCTTTTCCATGGACCAAATCCCTTGAATGGGTAGCATCCTGGATTAGTGGGCCACCCTAAAGCCCGGTGGTGGGATGTAGTAATCCTGCCCGGAGGTCATACCGACTTGACTGAGTAAAGTAAGTAAGAAGTAAGTATTGTATGTGTATCGGTCTTGACTATTGTAAGTCTTTGACCTTGAGTAAAAGAGTATTGAACACCCGATTAACCCGGGTGTGTAATGAAGCTAACAAGACCTTTGTATGAATTGGAGAAGGGTATCTCCGTATTGCGTATTGAGTATGTGATGTGTATGTTATGTGTATGTGTATTCCGGAAGGTGGTAAGTAAGTACCGGTTGACTTGTATTGTCTTCCATGTATGTAATGTACTGTGCGTATGTATGTATACCTTGCGTAGTATCGTAGTATTGTGAAAGAAAGCATGTATGTATGTATGTATTGTAAAATGAACTGCATGTATTCGACCTAAGTAGTCAGCGTACCCTCGCTAGTACGCGGGGTATGCGGAAGTCATATTCAGCGTAAGCTGACCCCCTAGGGGGAACGTTTTTAGTGCGCAGGTACCGGAAGCAGACATGATCACGGTAAGAGACCGGCGACTACACTTGGATAGCTAGGATGAACTGTAGTTAGTAGAGAATCGTAAAAGGCTTGGAGCCTTGTATGTAGTTGTGAGGAATGGGTAGTTGTAGACTCTTGATGAGTATATATGAACTTGGAAGGAGTATTGTATTTGTGTTTGGAACTTAGTAAACTCGGTTATGTACATTGTATCGTATGGTATTGTAATGGAGTAATGTGTTGAATGGATCATAGTAGTATGTGATTGGTAAATGGAGTATGTATTGTATATGTGTAGTACTCGGGATTCCGGTCCATCAGACCGATGTTGTATGTAATAGTAGTAGCTTTGTTAGTCACGTGGGTGACTAACGGCATTGTATCACCCACCGTGTGTAAGTATGTACCGCTGCGTGAATCTGGAAGTACGAGGACATTAGACGGTAATGACAGTATTAACGGTAGGGGTGTTACAAAAAGTGGTATCAGAGCGAAGTGTCGCTCTGATGACTGGAAATACCGAGTTTAGGAATACCGAGTTAGAATTAGAAGCTTAGGGCTAAGGGCTGAGTGTTGGCATTAGAGATATGCTAGTTAGGAACCACCGGTGAGTACCGGATACCTACAATACCAGTCCCGCCCACCGCAAACCCCACTGTATAACTTGGGAAAGGACGCCAGAGAGAAGGAAAGTCCTCTCATACTCGGGGAAACCCGATCTGGCAGATGTGAAGCAATCACACAGTAACAAGAACAGACATATGGTAGATTCCAAGAATTGGAAGTCCCGGAGATGGATCCCGGTTGAACAACAATAACCGCACTTAATGGCGGTAGAATGAGAACTCCAACCATAAGGAGACTACAACATGCAACAACATGGGGCGACATGCTTAGCAGTCGCAGAACCTGACTAACCAATCAGCAGCAGGAAAAGAAGCACTAAGCGTGCAACGAGTAGAAGAAGGAACAATAACAAAACCCGAGACGCAAGTCTACGGGACAGTAATAGCTAAGTAGTACCACCAACGGTATGCTAGCTGACTAAGGACATAGTCAGGAGTGGTTAGCTCCGAAACTACAACGTCAAAGCTACAATACCTGGCCGACATAGCTTACACAACCACGAGAACATCCACGGGATATAACCCGATAGGACTACAAGAGTAGTGCCTAAACAAATTAAGGCTCAATAACCACAGTAAACATGTGGAACGAGCAACAAGCAAAACGTAAACCAAATAAGTAAGGATCTTTAAGGATTGGAGAAGTACCCCGATCAAGACAACCATGTCAAGATCAATGAGAAGCTACTTATAAGAATCGAGTATCCCAAACATAGATCAATATGATCAAGGGAAGAGTCAACAAGACAATTAAATATAAGTGGAAACCATACCAAGATCGGTATAGGATTACCGAAAAACCAACAGTACCACGCACTTGCCACGGCAAGTGCAGTAAGAACAGGGGTATATAAAGGAACTTTAGCACACCACAAGTACATAGTAATGTACCGTGATAGCAATGAAACGACCACATGATCACAAATCCTAAAAACTGGAAGAATGAAACCCTGGAAAGGCCTAGTGGCCTGACCATTGTACTAAGGACATACCAATCAGCAACAAGCTGGACTAGGTCAAGACCTCGAACATGGCTATACCATGAGAACATCTTTTAACACCGAACTATTATTTCAAGCCCGAAATTCTTTTTCTTTCAAAACCACAATCCTACTTTAAAGCTTGGATTTTAAAACCAAACCTACATAATTACGGTGAGTATCATAGAATGATACAAGAGGAGTTGACAATAGAATGCTTCACCTAGGCGTGTGACGAACACTACGGGTGTACCCCATTACGGGATGTGGGACAACCGCACTCCGAAGTAGCTTGCGGGCCTGACATATAGTTAGGTAAGTGATAACGTATCAACACGGTACCCCACGTATGTATACATGTAGTATACGAAACACGGGAAGTAGTCAACTCCGTTCTACGGACCATGAGTAAGTTTAAACCAGCACAACTGGAACTCCAGACGATCAAGGAGAAGGAACTCAACTAAGAAGTAAGTGGAAAGAACTCAGAGAATCCATCTGAGATAAGGGATAAGAACTAGGAGGTGCAAGGAGCACAGACTAGTAGGTATAGACACTGGATATGTCTTAAAGACTTCAAACAAATACATGACAGCTGGAAAGTATATCCAGCCCAACCCAGTAAGGCAAATGCCAATGTGAATAGACCGATGCTCAACAAACGGGACGGAGTTCCCAGGAGTGATCACAAATCACCATGAGGTGTAATCCATTAATGGAGAGAATCTTAAACCTAGTCTTAAGCACTAGGAGCAAGTATAAACAGTCTACCCAAGAACGGGAGACGTTATAAGCCAAAAAGGGATAACTCAAAATATAATACCACAAGGCGGTAGAGTAGGCACAACATGCCATAAACATTAGCCGGATGTAACGGCGTGACCAACAACACCCAGGAGCAATCCTTAAAGGGGTGTTTGGATTAACAACAGTTGAACAAGCATCATGACAAGAGCACATGAGCTAGAACGAACATTCGGTTAGGACACCGAAGGGATTTCACTTAACAGCCACCAACCAACTATGTTATGTAAACCCTAACGGTTGCATAACCCACACCATTTGATAACAAAACTTGCAGGAGATATGGTCTCGTACGACAAAGAAATCAACAACTGGACCATCAATGCAAGCCCAACATCCTAAGTGGCTTGGAGTAATGCCCAACTCAGCGTCACTGTCACTAGAGCATCAGTCTAGTATACAGTTGACAAGCTTTAATTACCTTCATGCCTTCTGTAGCAATGGTAGCGCAGAGGCATAAGAATCGTGATAATGCCAACATTGGCCTAGTCCACATTTGGACACTACGGAAACCCGAGGAAAAGTACCCCTCGTTAATCGAAGACCACCAAGGTGGTGAAGATGTGAACCCTTAGAAAAGGCTTCCTTCTACTATAGCAATGAGCCTAGGCATATGGATATTGCCAAGGGGTGATGGGATAAGGAAATGAGATTTTCAAACCATTACGATTTAAAGGAGTAAGTATACTCCATATGCACCCAAGTATGTGGTGAACTATTCTGTAAACACCAACGCGGTAAACCTTGTCATGAAACCTGTGAGTGGAGATAAACCCCTCCACAATCACTTTCATTTATCAGTAATAAAATACTCTTCAAATAGAGAACGGGATCAGAAGACCCTTGAAGTTTCTTGGGATATTCCGGTGATGTACATACAAAAGTAAAACTGCACAGCTAGAGCCTATAACCAACGCTCAACACGGGAGACAGTAATTGTCAAAAACAATCAATGTGAATGCACATTGGACACCACAAATGACCAACGCTCAAGGGGGCTTGTGTGATACCCACGGTAGGGGTCACCTCCCACATCGATCGGGAGAGAGCATGAACCACGCCTTATAGGTGTGGGGATACTCTTCCCTTGTGTGAGACGCGTTTTGGGGATGGTACCCCGTCGGGAAGTGTTTTAACTTCCACGCGACCTATTACACAATGGATTCTGATTAGAGGATCTTAACCATATTAGCGGTTTAGTTCCTAAACCAAGAATTCTCATTGGAGTTTGTTTAAACTCTTAATTGGTTTCGATTCTGGCCTGTTAGGCTTCTAGGCGTTAATAATTAGCCATTCGCTCATGTTCACCATGTACATTCAACACGTGAATCACTGGCTCACTAGTTTCTGCTGCGAAACTCTAATAACTGTAGAGCTTAGTTGCTCCATTTGTTATTCTTACTGTATTGTACATCCCCAATTGTGACCTTCATCTTGGTAACAATGGTTTCTCAACCGACGTGTGGTATCTCTTACCGTTAGCGAATTCGGTGAGTTATAAACTTCCTATCCACTTCCATAACAATTTACTCTGTATACAGCTGTGTATTTCACAATGATTGACTTGCTCCCTTCCGACTTACTGTCGGTTGAGATTGAGCTACTACCTAGTGTGTAGTGCTCTCTCAGCTATTTACAACATTTGGGGTATATTCCATACCGATATTTGGCAGTTAGTGCTACTGTAGTCACTTACTGTTAATCATGTCTCCACATTTGGTTTTGTACAAGTTCTCCTTTAATGGTGCGGTCTTGCATTTCCTATGCATCGGCCATTACAACATTATTCCTCCACCATTAACATGTTTCCAATTCCTAGCTATCCCACTCGATCATTACTGCGCAAGTGCAATACCAAAACACTCAGTCATACAGAGTGCAGAGGCGTAAACTCTTGACAGTAAATCCCTTATGCGATTCGCCATGGAATTCATACATAGTACCTACCACTGGCTTATTGCCCAGTCTGTTTAACATCGCTTATCTTGCATCTCTACTAAGTTTAACTCATAACGGGTCTTATCTGCTACATTATCGTTTAACAATACTTATACAACGCTCGCTTGCTGCACACCGTGCTCTTAGTTATTGTATAACACTAACTTTCATGGTATTTACTGTCACATTAACTTTCACACATATACTTACATCATTCGTGTTATGGTTCGTCCTTTATTTGGATGACTATTGTATGCTCCTTGAGCATCGATCATTCGAGTCACAAGCCGGCATTATTCAGCTCGGTGTTTCACTTTATACACATACTACTAAGCTAACTGTTCTCTTCTAATAATAACGTCATCCATCCTTAACATATTTCTTGAACTTGATTTACATAACTACCGCTCCTGCGGTCTCACAATATCGAGAGGTATCCCCACTCTTAATGCAGTGGTTCGTTCTCCACTCTATTCACTTATATAACATGACCTTTTGCAATCAATCTAATTTTCATAACACATGTTGCTTATGGCTTACAGGCCTTATTGCCTTGAGCTGCGCTCGTTGTAGGCTGTCCACATACATGTACTTCTTTGTACAACATTACATAGTTTGGATATCATATCGAGCTCCATGACAAGGTCGTTACATTACGTTTCCTTTCATGGGATGCCCCTTAGGTTTGTCAGTCCGTCTCCTGACAACTTATGTCTAAACTGGGTGTTCGTTTCAACCCTCGTGTTTCTGTCAGGTCATTTCCTGCATCAACTGTTGATGCGAACACCCTTCAAGGATTGCTCCTGTGTGTTGCTAAGTTAAGCTTTTACATCTGGTTCACACTTATGGGTACATTCAGTTAGCCACGCCTTTTTGCGTTCTTAACTGGTTATTATCTTCTTCTGTGAAGATTAACATTTCCTGATAGTGTAGGTACTCATTCTGGGAGTTTCATCCTGTTCATTGCACATTAATGTGTCCATATTAGACATTTGCCTTGCCATGTATAGGCTGGGTCACCGTTCCAGCTATCATGCTTATCCCTGAGGATCCCTAAGACGTATACGCTGTCTTTACATAACAGTTTGTGCACTTCGCACTTCCTAACTCTTAAACATTTCCTTGAAAGGAATTCACTAATCCTTTTAGTCTCGTTAACTTAACTGAGTTCCTTAACTTCAACCATTCCTTGTAATCTCTAGCTCTTGTTTGATTTATACTGCTGACCGTAGACGGAGTCGACTACTTCCCGTGTTTCGGACTCTACTCGTATATATATGTGGGGTACCATACTGATACATTGCTACTTACCCAACTAACCATAAGTAGGTCTGCCAGGCCCACAAGCTCCTATCGGAGTGCGGTCGTCCCACAATTCAGTTGGTACACTCGTAGTGCCCGTCACACGCCTAGGTGAAGTATTCTGTTGTCAACTCCCTTATATTGTCCCTTGACAATATTCATTCCATACTTCCCGAACTTAATCGAGGGAAAGTTTATCCATTGTTGTATCCTCGTCAACTGTCCTTGGTTTAAAAAGAAGGTTAGAAAGAAGTGTTGGTTTGAAAGAAAGTCTGGTTTTGAAAAGAAAAGGGTTTGAATAAATCTGGGTTTGAAAGAAAATTTTCACGGTTTCACAACATCTTCTTACCTTAGCCAAGTCTAGCTTCTTGCTGACTGGTGTACTTACAATTACAGAGGTTAGGCTATCAAGCCCTTCCATGGTCATAGTGGTCTCGTTTAACTTCATGGTACTTTACTAAGTACCCTGTGGTGGTTATAAATTTCCGAATAGCCCTGTTATAGCAGTACTTGCTATAGCAAGTGCGCCATGCTAACTGGCTATCGGTTTAACACATACCGGTTGTGGTATTGTTTTTACCCGCACTGTCATCAGTGCCTTGTTGGCCCTCACTGATCTTACTGTCTTGACAATAACTCCTCTAAGTGACTTCTCACTGTCTTCACATGATAATCATCAACTAGGGTGTTTCCCATTCTGGGAGACCCCTTTTTCTTAGTATTGTATTCACTTTGTAGCCCGTTCCACGTATTTGGGCACTACGTTGTAGTTCCCTTGTCGGTTGGTATACCGTTGGTGTATTTTTTATCAACTGTGGTCCCGTAGACACTCGTCCCGGGTTTCACTAATCCACTTCTTGCCTGTTGCACGGTCGGTGCGTTGCAAGCTGGTTACTCTCGACTGCTCTGCATGTCGACCCAGGTTGCCGGAAATTCTATTCTCTTATACACAAAATCCTTCATTCTCCGCTATTTAATGAGGTTAACATTGTTTAGATGGGAACCGTCTCCGGGATTCTCAGTTTTCAGGATCTACCGTATGACAGGTTCTCCGTACCCTTAGAGGTATTCAATAACAGCCAGATCGGGTATTCCCGAGTATGAGAGGACTTTCATCTCTCTGGCGTTGTTTCCCAAGTTATAAAACAGGGGCTGTGGAGGGTGGGATGGAGATTGTAGGTTTCCAGTACACACTGGTAATTCCTATCTAGCGTATCTCTCACGCTATCACTCAACCCTTAACCCCAAGTACTTAAATCCTAACTCGGTACTTCCTAAGCTCGGTAATTCAGTCATCAGAGCGATACTTCGCTCTGATACCACTTTTTGTAACACCTCATCCAACATTAACACACTTACAATAAACTGCAGCGGAAAAACAACCTCATCACATTACTTAACTCGTTGGTGTTACACGCCGTTAGCCACCCACGTGGCTAACAAGGCTAATACATACACATTGTACCGGTCTGATGGGCTAAATTTCCGAGCGACTACACATTACTATCCCTTTTCATTAATCACAACAACAACATACACCTTCCAACTATACCGAGTATTTACAACTAATGCCGATAACCATTTCGGTCTTACTACACCTACTGTATATATACAACATAAACGATTACCCATGTATAACGACTACCCCGTCCTACTCTCGAACGACTTCCAGCTCCTTGTACCTGAAATAGGAAAAGAAGAGAAAGGGTGGCCCCCAAGGGGCTCAGCACCTTTGCTGGTATGGTAATCCCGCAGCCCACATGCTACCGGGCCACGCACAACTAATTGTCGTCTTAGCATGCGGTTGATTATTTTTAAATCATGCATGCAACTGTAAACACACAACACACAATCATTTCGCCTCAACGGGCTCAACAAACGGATAATATATCCTTACTTAATAAGTCACTCAAGGTATTCAATATCCCTAGAGTGTTCCTCCTCTAATGGAGCTACTTCCTTAACAGACGACACTTACCCTTAAATCGGGTTATCCTTAAATGCCTCTTTTCTCAAACTGGGATTCATATCCATGATCCACATACTCCACATTTTACAACATATAACATACACTACATACAACACCTAACAACACTTTGCACGTTTCCACGTGCACAACATAATACCGCAATAGATATTGCATCACAACAAAATACATACATAACGGGAATGGTTCTCTTAGGAACCGACCCAAACATTGTTAATACACTGGTGAGCCTAGAGAATGTTGCCAGTCTCATGATAAGCTCGTTACATAACTCGTTACCGTCTCGTTAAATGAACGGTTAACTTAACCAAGGTGTCTCGGATATAGTGATCCAAGCACACCGAAACAAACATAACAATAGTATGCCCCTGTGGCCCGACGTGAGTCAGTAATAGCCTTGGTTAAGCTAAAGGGAAGGTTGGGAACCAAATTGGAAAACAACCATAACATACGGAGAGGATCGAACCTGCTATGACAACGACCCCCATACTCACACGCGTGGCCGGAACAGACCGGACTCCTCACTCCCCCCTTAGCACTTGTCAGAAGTTCATCATTGAACTTAGTTAAACAATCACAACATTGGGTTAAGTCTTGTTAGACACACACAAGGGAGGGAGAGTCATACATTCATACACCAACATCACCACAAACATTACATAACTAACTCACGCATAGCCGTGGTTAGAACGTTCCTTAGGTCGGAAACGTTATCACCGGATACCGTTCTCCTACGTTTACCTAATAGTGGTTAACTAGCCCTTCAAGCGCATTCGAGGTTACCGGTATCGGCACGTAAACATACAATAACAATAACGACTGTAAACTCGTTCCATGATTTATCTCATAACGTGGCAAACACACAGAAAAACACATTGGCATACAAGCCGGTGTAATCCGGTAGGACACAGGTTGCAAGAAAACCATACCTGTCACCGGAGTCCACTTTACCAAGTCCACTTACGTTCCTCGAACAATTCTCGAACAACTGGTACATTAAAGTTACCTTCATTAACATTGGGGTAACATGTTTGTGTAACGTCGAATGACTATGGTTAACCCCGTTTAACTAGTTAAATACCTTTACATTTTTAACATGTTTCACTCTTTCATTTTACTTCAACTTTTCATCCACCAAATTGCGTTTATAACTCACCTAACATGTCCTACACAACCTTATAACATCATTATCCATCAATCTCCATCATTAGATATCATTTTCCAACCTTAAACAACATTTTTAGTGTGGTCCGGGACTTGGTCCTTACCTTAAGTCCCGGACCAACACATTGGAGTACTCTCGGCCAATTTTAATAGGGTGGTCCGGGACCTTGTACTCACCCCAAGTCCCGGACCACAACATGGAACAACTCTCGGCCTATTTTTGATATATGGTCCGGGACTTTAACCATTAACCAAGTCCCGGACCCAAGCTACAGAATGCTATATTTGCATTTTTCTAACCTTGTTCAACTTGTTCTCTTCATCCATTGATTACCCAAACTTCACACATTAACTTAGGCATATTCTAATACCAAAATATCACTTTGATTCACCTTATAACAAATGTTTTGGCCCATACAACACCTTGTCCGAACTTGTGTCCGAACCTCCAAGTTCGGACGCAAGCCGCGACCTAATACTGAAAACCATACACACGTCCGAACTTGTGTCCGGACTTCCCAAGTTCGGACACAGTTCGAGAGTAAATCCCAGATAGAAACAGTCACGTCCGAACTTGTGTCTGGACTTCCCAAGTTCGGACACAGTTCGAGAGTGGGAAAATCCTTTACCCAACAGAGCCTGTCCGAACTTCCATGTCCGGACGGAAGTTCAGACACGGCAAAACATTCAATTTCCAAGTCTTTAAACACTTAACCAAATTCCTCCAAAGCTTCCAACACTTATAGTATCTTCTCCTTAGGTTTCTAAGTGATGTTTCATGCCTATTCTCACCATTATACCAGGACATATCTTCCACACAAACATCATCATCCAAACATCCTTTCTTACAAACAAAACTCCTTATGTCACTCTTACAATTCCTTTTTCCAAGCTTACACTTTCTCCTCAATTTACCAAAGTTTGCCTAAGTCTTTAACTAAGTCCAAAATGACTTTGGTACATACTAGAACCTCAAGATCATGCCTAAGTCATTATTACACTCTAGAACACTTCCTAGTTCATCAAAATTCTTTTAAAACATCTTAGAACTTCTTACACATTTTCCCAAATTTGGCCATAGCTTCTCTTGTATATACTCACATCCAAACACTTAGGTTTTACCTTATTTCATTCAAGAACACCTAAAATCCATCAAACACATTTTTATACACAACTTCACACATTTAGCACTACATCTCAATATAGTGCATAACTTAAATTGCTTGGCACTTAGGCCCTTAAATAACATGGCTCTTAGGCCCTTAAGTTGCTTAAACCATAAACACTGAATTTCCACAATATATAAGCCTTTGACCTGCAATTACACACACCAAGACATATGTTCTTTTACTAGTCTCCTTGAGAACACCTTACTAAGTCATTCACCATTTGCTCTTTAGGTAGTTTTAGCAAGCATTATAAGCTCATTTCTCCTAAGGCATTAAACCACATTGAGATAGCATATTTACCTCTTTTCCTCACAAACTTCCTTCTTGTTTCCTTATAAAACCGGTGGGATGTTTGGTTGTTTGTCAACTTCTAAACAATGTACATATAATAGAATGAGTATTCAAGCATCATGCTTCATCTCATTGTAAACCCTAGTTACATATATTGTTTTAAGGTATTAAAATGATTGTTTTACCTTGGAATGGAAAGAGAGCTTGAATATATATCAAGAGAGGACTCCACCAAGCCCTTGGAAGATTCAAATGAAGCTAAAACAAACAAGGCAAAGACACCATGGTGAGGTGAATTTTCGGCCATGTACTAAAAGGAGAGGAAACTTGATTTTTCTTTGAGATTCCTTACCTAGAAGCAAAGGAGATCAATAATATGTGGAAAGACAAGCTCAAGCTCCTCCAATGGTGGAACTCCATGGCACCGAAATGGGGCTTTTGAAGTTTTGAGAAGATAGAAATGAAGAGCTTGATGAGAGGAAGAGAATGGTGGTGTTTGTTTTTGATTTGGATAAGTGAGCTAGATTTTACAAGAGGTCAAAGATGGACTTCCATGGTGGTATTGGTGTATTACCGAGAGAGAACAGCAAGAGGGAGGAAGAAGAGATTGGAACCGTGTGAAATGGAGAAGGAATGAGAGAAATGAGATAAGTTTGCTTTTAGAAGATATTTGTGTTTATAAAGCAAATAGTAACTATATTAGTCATCTTTATTTCTTTAACAAGTTAACAAGTGAGTGTGAGTCACCACACTTAAGAAACCGGCCTCCTTTATTATATAAGGGTGTTTAGTCTTTATTTGTCAATTTAATTACTTATGATAACATATGTTACAAACTAGCTTTAAAAATCACTATTCACAAAACAAGGCATATAGAAGTGAAATTTTTGATTTCCCATTGATATAGCCACCCAAATGTGATACTATATAGTACACATGTTAATTAAAGAGTAATGATGGACATTTAGCCATTCAAAACTCATTTACAAGACAATTTTTCAAAAACGTGCTTTAAGACTCCTAAAAGCACTTTTTGTGTTTTAACTTGTTTTCAAGCTTGGTTTTCTTTGGTAATTGATTTAATATGTTCATTAACATATTTTTAGGGTATAGGTATGACCATTAGGCCTTATACAAATTTATCCCAAGCTTAGAGCACATTTTTGCTGATATTGACTTTAAGGTATTTTCTTGTGTTTTATTTGGTTTAACTGTCCACCAAGGTTTCCTAAGGACTTATTTAGCCTTGTTAAATCATACTTGAATATTATTAAGTCTTGGTAGGCTCTTTGGGTCCTAACCAAGTTCACTCATAGCTTAGAGCATGTTTTTGCTCAAACTGTATCTTAGTGCTTAATTGCATTTACTGTGGTTTAAATTGTTCACTGATGTTTCTAAGGCACTTTTTAGCCTTTACATACCATAGTTTAAATGTTTAACAACATATCAAGGTTTGGGGTATTTCACCGTTTGTTGAGCCCATTGAGGCGAAATGTTATGTGTTGTGTGTTTACAGTTGCATGCATGATTTAAATATAATCAATCGCATGCTAAGACGACAATTAGTTGTGCGTGGCCCGTAGCATGTGGGCTGCGGGATTACCATACCAGCAAAGGTGCTGAGCCCCTTGGGGCCACCCTTTCCTTCTTTTCCTATTTCAGGTACAGAGAGCTGGAAGCCGTTCGAGAGTAGGACGGGGTAGTCGTTGTACATGGGTAATCATTTAAATTGTATATGTACTGTAGGTGTAGTAAGACCGAGATTGTTATCGGCATTAGTTTGTGAATACTCGGTACAGTTGGAAGGTGTATGTTGTTTCTATTGTTAATGGAAGGGTCAGTAATGTGTAGTCGCTCGGGAATCTAGTCCATCAGACCGGTACAATGTTTATGTAATAGCCTTGTTAGCTACGTGGGTGGTTAACGGCGTGTAACACCAACGAGTTAAGTAATGCGTAGTAGTAAATTTTCCGCTGCAGAATGTTGTTATGTGGTTGTTTTTGGATGGGGTGTTACACTAAATAAGTTAGTTTTAATAAGCCGGTTACATCCTTTGGTGTTTTCTTATTTTATCTAATTAATCAATTCTAACTTTTCGTATTTCTAGGATGTTACTATTGTTTATAAGGTAGTTATAATAATACGATATCAATGCTATTATTGATTTTGCTACATTTAATAAGTTGTTTTAATTTATTGGTTTTATTCTTTGGTGTTTCCTAAATTTATTTAATGAATCAGTACTAACTTTCCAAATTTCCTATTTTATTTAATAAACTAATTTTAAACTTTCATTTTTCCTAAATTTTGGTTTTCTGTAATTTATTTAGCAGTTTAATTTACCTTGATTAATTAGATAGTTTCTATTCTCTATCTCTTTGGTTTCCCTCCATCTCCTATAAATTTTTATCTTGCTATCCCATTTGATTTGAACATCACACTCTCTTGCAAATATTTCAATTCCTCTAATCTAAAATATCTCACACTCTTCATCCATCCCTCTCTCCGTCCACTATGTTCGCTCGCACACACAAAAGAAAAGAGAAAGGAAAAAAAAACTAAAGAGCCCCCACTCGGTCACCGTATAGTAGGAATTGAAATATATATATAATCACTTCCCTTGCAAAATCTTCTCACCCTCACACCCGCATCAGCCTACACGGATTCAGGATTCATCCCTCTTTCAATACAATCATCGGTGATGTCAGCCACCCTTATATCTATTTTTACTCTATTTGATATACTATTCTTTACATACTCGTTTTAATTTATGTTTAATTTACAACGGTATTTAGTATTTTAATTGTATATGTATATAAATATTTTATAATTATGACCTATGATAATGTATTTATAATTCAAATTTAGAGTCTCCGGGTATTTAAAAATACCCGTTATTGATATCTTTAGGATCTGAATTTGTAAACGAGGAGCAGTAAAGTTGATTAAGTGCTTGATTGAAGTGAATCATAGCCGAATACTAGGTAAGTTACTACATTCACTAGATTTTAATACCTTTGTAATAACATTTTACAGTGGATGTGAAATTTGTGTGTATGATCGTGGTTTGAAACTGAATGATTGTTGAATTAACGTATTGAGCATATTATGGTTGGATCGATGATTATATGGTTATTTGATTATAACAGTGATTAGTCTGAATTATTGTGGAAATTGTTGTGAGATGTTGTGTGAAAATGAAATTATTTAATCACCATGATTTATTGCATAATGTATTTATGGTTGAAAGTGCGGATTATGACAATATTAAGTGATGAATAATAATATCTGTCAAATAATTTAAAAATGAGAAAACCATGGTGCATGCGGGCTATATTAGGACATATGAATGAGATGTTAAATGCGGGCTGCACTAGGACGCATAAGTTTGAGATTTTGTGGGCCGCATTAGGACACAGTTAGCCCTATTTCTACTCCTTAGTCTTTTGAACTATTGAGGGTGTGCACACTTAAGAATTTAGTGGCGAGTTTGATTCCCGGCTGCGTGTTGGGGTCCGGGTTACAGCTGCGTGTTGTACCCAAAAGTTGAGAAATGTTGTTTCGTCCTGGCTGCGTGTTGGGACAAGGAAGATAATTAAAATAATCTGACTAATATATTTTTGGGTTATTAAGAACCAAACATAAAGTATTATGCAATGATTGTTTTATTGTTGTGTGATAATATTGTGAAATGATTTGTATGTTGTTGTGTGAATATATTGTTAAAAATGATTTCTAAATAGAAAATGTTTTTTACGAAGTGAAGTGGTAGCTTACTCAGTTTCTCTGACTTTACGGTGGCTCTTTGTGTGTTTGTTTGGATTTCAGCCACAGGTGATGATGATGTTGGGGTTTGGGAAGACGACTTCACATAGAGTGATTACTTACAATCGAATTTTATTTTAGGCTTGAGACGTTTGCAATTTTAAAAGATTGTCATTATGTGTGTTGTATTTCTTTCATTAATAATAAATGTTTGTTAGTGAGATAATTGTTTAGGCCTTAGCATTCGTTTGGTTGCGAGTGTGGCAGTAATACTCTGGATTAGGTTTTAATTCCGCTGCTTATTAATATTAAACTTTAATTGTAAAAAAATTTGACCAAATAAAAGGTTAGAAAATCCGGGGTGTTATGATGCACTGATTATTGATCCATCTTTTGAGTGCTTCAAACCCTTGTTTTCCACATCTTTTACTTAGATTTATGCATTTACCTTCTTGTTTTCATGTTATTTTGGCTTAGGACGTGATTAGGAAGGAGTTTAGAGCTTTTGGTACAAAAAGAGAAAAATTTACACATGTCCGGATATGTGTCCGGATGGGCAGACACGGACACAGAAGCGGACAGCTCTAGATCGAGTTTCCCCCTCTCTACACTCACGTCCGCATGCGGACAGATTTGCGGACAAGAAAATATCTCACCAGGACACTCATGTCCACACGCGGACACCAACGCAGACAGCCTCTTTGAGCCACGTCCGCACGAGGACACCAACACGGACATAAACTCGGACAGACCAGATCCGGTAATCCTGAAGGCGCGCGAGCGAAGAAAAGAATATGTAAACAATTATAATCTCACGATTAAGCGCCGCCCCACAATTCCAGACTTTCCAGACCACTACTACTAATACATACGCTCCGATTCCTTTTCTATCTTTCTTTCCAACCCACTTAACCACCTCATTAATCATCACAAAACATCATTACCTCCACCACCCATCATACGCTCCAGCACTATAAACCACATACTCAAGTTCTATAAATAGAACATGTTATTTACATCCGAGACACATCCAGTACGTAGTGTGTGACACTACTACTACACACCCAATCACCCATTCATTCACCTGTCCATTCTCACTCCTCCATCTAATCACCCACACCAACACACACGCCTCCATCCATATATTATCACACGACATACACACACATTCACCTATTTTCCATTATTCAACCGATAAACCGACATATTATCAGTCCAAATAACAAAGCAATATCAGGATGTCAGATAAGATGATTTCTTATTCAGTCAATTTATTTATTATGTCGGTTTAGAGGATTTACTTTGGGGGACGGTTTATTTCAGTATGTTTTAATTATGTAATTTATATTTTCTGGTTTTAATTAATTACGGATTGTTACGATTAATGTTATTCTTGTGCTTTTTAATAAATGTCATGAGTTTATTGAACTGCTTTACTAAATCTATCTTGATCCGACCAAGTGATAAATAGATCGGTTAAGTTAATATATATATCTGTGGAATTATTGATTGGATTAATTAATTATTCCTTCAGGCGCAAATTATTACTCCTCGTACTTAATCCGTTACATGTGTTTCTGCTTGAGTCTAGATTAGACCCTGCATTTCTGGTAAACGAGTTCTTCTGAGACTATGATTTAGCTCTTAAGAAAATATTAGGAATTTTGCCAATCTATCTTTAATTAACCAGTAGACATAATTGATCAAACGGTTTTAACCTGAACCTAGAGTCCCGCTCATCCATATCATCTATCATTTACTTTATCTGCTATTTATTTTTCTGTCTGTTATTTCAATTATCTCGTTTTTGTTATTTATTTAAATCCCAAAACAAAAACAAACCCCTCTGAATTAACCATTGTCTTAGGCTAGACTTATTTTCCTTCAAGTCCCGTGGATTGACACCTGGTCGCTTCTTAATTGCTATACTACTGCGACCGGGATTTTTGCAACCTGACGGTCTGTTGATTTGTTACTTTCTAGGATTATTTCTTGGCATTTAATACATCAATTCTACCGTTTGCATGTTACACAAAGTATCTTAGCTTCATCACATAGTGAAATCTCCTTCCTCCATTGAGCATACAACAACATAGACAAGACTTTCAAGTGATATATGAAACTAGTCTACTAGGTAAATATTCATACGCTAAGTTCAGCTTGAATCCTAACTATCCATCTTGTTGCATAAGTTTGTAGTAAGGTCAATTTCATTGTTCAAGTATATTAGTGAAGCTAGAATGTACCATTATTCAATCTGGTGAGCGAAATGCAGCACCAACAGCAACAGTGATTTATCTCTATAGACACAAGAAGAGAATGAAGAGAGGCGCATGTAGTCATTTCATAATCTTCCTTAAAGGTGTGGGAAGTTGAAACGACACTTATTTTGAAAAGCTTGAGAACTTATTTGTCATAAATGATGATCCTTTTCCTAAATAACAGGTACAACGATATCCAATGGAATGATGAAACTGAAAGCCAATGCAATCCTTCATTTTCTTTCTCATTTTGGAAGAAGATATATGCAAATAAGAAAATTTGGATCACAACTTCAATTTTGTGAACTATGTGATGAGCTAGACTTCTAAATTGTTGCCTTGTAAAATGAAAGAGACATACACAAGTGGAAAGTTCTCAAATGCACTGAAACTCGCGCCACGACATAAAGTTAAGGTTACTAGCATTTTAGCACAGTGGCATGAGCCTAGCCACAAAATCATCAAAGAGGTTTACCATTAAGAGAAATCAGAGAAGATTCAACTTTAAAGATGGTCAATAAATATATAGGCAATTCATACTGAACATACTGAAGTGTATATGCTTTAATACAACATTACTCATCCATCAAGTGCAGTGAATGGCCGTATAATGGTACAATTACCTTTTCAATGTGCACTATTTTCTTTATACTGTTATTCATCATATGAGAGCGTCGAAGGATCACACAAACCGATTTCACCCGGACCCGCTTTAGGCGGTCCCTGTCTGAGACTCACACCTTTTGGTGATGTGAATAAGTGGGGAAAAGAGGATGTCGTATAAACTATATCCCCTTAATACATGGGCTTTAGAACCTAGCATTCTCTGACAGTACCCTTACCCAAACCCAATGTTTGGTCAGTCAAAGACCCAACCGTAGACGTGAAAGATCAATAATCTTCCCTAACTGTCTGGCTAGATCGATACTTATTTGTCCTATCTCTTTTTTCGGTTCCATTGACAAGATCTTCAGAACTTACTTAGTTCGTTGGACTAAAGAGAGAGAGTTTTGCTGGAAATAGGGAGTTTAGAACAGAAAGAATTCTAGCTCTAGATTTGACAAGTAATGATAACGTGTTTATTGCTTTGGGGTGAACCCCTATTTATAGTTTTCCTGTATAATTCTCTGGTATTGCCGGCCTGTCAACTTGTTATTACTAGAATGTCATTCTGTTACTGTAAAACTACCTAAGTACTTTCAACATTTATATCTAACCTCAAGTCACACCCGACCATACTTGCCCGGTCGCTACTACAGGTTTGCTTTAGCGTGAATGCTAGGCTTCTTTGCAGACGCGCCCAGGCACAAGCACCCGATCTGTTTACATTCTTTTGCTATCCCACCGGGCACAAGCGCCAGGTTGTTTGCCTATGTATCCCTTTGTCAATCGACTATGCACCGACGCCCGGTCGTTGTTTACATATCTATACATAAATAGCGATCCCTTGGTTTTCTTGTAGCTTTCTTGGTTGATCTTGTTTTCCCCTTTTCATTAGTCCCACAAGTTCTACTTTTCTTCAAGATTCAAAAAGTAGAATTTCCAGTGATAAGAAGATTCCCCCTGAGTTGGATGATTTTAGTAGATTTTGACACTTGGCCTTTTAGTAGTGATAAACAATTCTTAGACAAGCATTCGAAAAATTAAGTAAGGATTATAACTTCTCCCCTTTGCCATCCAACAAAATGGGGAGTGAGCTAGTAAGATATATGAGACATTCACACAAGTATTTGAGAAGGTAGTGCATTGAGTAATAGATGATGCGCTATACAGAACCAGAGGAATTAACAAAAAAACTACCCTAGTGCTAGAGGCTCTGATAGTGGAACCTCAGGCCTCAAGAAGGCGTAGAACACTCAGGATAGGAGTAGGGAGTAGAACCCTATTGCACTTTTGGCCATGTCTATTACATGTTGTTGATTTGATGTAGCTACTACATCTTCTACGGTTTTTACTACTTTTCCTAGCCCCTTGATCCTCCGTATCTCGTCGCTTCGGTGACCGCTCTGGCTCCGGTAAGACAGGAGTCCTTACCTTCTTTGGCCTCTCACTGGTTGTTGCCTTGCTGGTGGAGGGGGCGTTAGTGCTCTTCGTAGGTTTGACAACAGCCTGAAGCTTGTTGCCACTCGTTTTGATGCACATCTTGCTCAGCATTTCTGACCCAACCTTGTCTTGGACCGTTCTCGGATAGGGTTGAAAGACCGTAAGGTCAAGCCCTTCCCTCAGCAGAGCCTGAGTGATGATCCCTCCGTAGACCATCCCCTGGTTGATTGTCCTGGTCTCATGAAGTGTAAGCATGATTATTCCTAGGAGATTGATCTTTTGAAATTTCTTGAGAGCATACAGAAGTTTGGCGTCCCTTGCATTGACTATATGTTTTCTTTGAATGTGTGGTGTGATGTTGTGGACCAAAAAACTGTGTAGGATAATGTCTCTCTTCAACATTGTGTTGGCTGAGAAGTTTTGAGCCAAGTTTCCTCCCCAGGTTTTGGCCATTTTTATTGCCTTTCTTCCTAAATCGGACCAAGTTTTCTCTTTAGAGACAAATATGCCGTCATTCTGTAGCTCGAAGGTGTTAGCTACCTAGCTTTTATGGATGACTATCCACTGTTGCCGTTCCTTGGATACTAAGGGCATATCCCCATCTCTTTCTTGGAGGGGTCCCATATTGTAAATGTAAGGGCATATCCACTGTTGCTGTTCCTTGAGAGGCTCTAGATATACTGGGTTTGTCCTTGTGAACATGTCAACCCATCCTTGAAAATCAAGGATCTCGACAATCTCCTCTAATCCATGCGCCAGGAGCCAGTTTTTGTCCACTGTCTTAGACAAAACAGTGAATGACTTGCTATCAGTATTAGCCGCTAGAGTCAAGGATCAAAATGTGCAGGTTTCTGTTGAAGTCTCTTTGCTGGCAAGAATAACATCTTTCTTCATTCATTCCTTAGCAGCTATAGTGAGTGTACTTTGTGAGTCGTTTCAGAAGCTTTACCCTAAGCGATCGTGGATAGGTGCCCGACTATTGGGCACCAGTCAGAATAGAAGGACCCGCTTGTAACCTTGCATACAAGCGATCCTGATAATCTTTGTTGGATCACACACACATCACACCACACACACACACACACACACACAGCACCACACACACACACACCACACACCACACACCACCACACACACCACGACACACAACACACCACACACACACACACACACACACACACACACACACACACACATCACATAAACCATTACAGTCTTCTATCATCAAAACTATAAGGAACTTGACTTCGCATCACTCTCTTATTTTTCAGGGCAATACACCATATCAAAAGAAATTTCGTAAATCTTGAATTCAGTCTTCCAAATTGACTGGGTCCTCTTCTCCAGCAATAGGATTGGCTTCATATGGAAATGCTTTTGGAAAGTTCTTCTTATCATTTTCCCTCTGGGCTTGTCTCTGAATGATCTGCCCCATGCTCAAGGCCAATTCCTACAAGTGTCTTAGCTGAGTTTGCCGCCATCTCTGTTTGCTTACCCTTTGACCATAAACTGCTATACCACGAACCAACTATAGATCAAATTCATTCAAATTGTACTTAATCACCCAGTTCACCAAGCTTTTTTTACACAATCAGTAATCTCCATAACCATAACAAAACATTATCAACAAATAGCATCCATACCACTTAGAGTCAAACACAACAAACAAACACCATAAGAGCACAACCCACTCACGGCTTATCATTTATATCCTAATTCTTTTCAATTTTTATTTCCTTTCATCTAGTTATTTAATCTACTACGCTCTGATACCTCTTTGTAACACCCCGAACTTCCTACTAACTTAAGAAAAACATAACAACCAACTTCACCGTGGAAATCAAACTAACTTATTCGGGAATCACCGCCACAACCCACTCATGGTAGGCTACTGGCTAAAATCTTAACCAACTCTGAAACAAAATATCCTGATATATATGAACATTAATCCTACCCGAACCATGTGAATATCGTGAAATACAAGACTCGCACTAGAAACTGAAACAATTCTTCCAAACAACCTGATCAATTCTTTTGGAAATAAACTACTAGAAAATAAACAAATGCAACATCAACAATCTAAGCTCTTAAGTCTAGCACCCCCAAAAACCCCTTAGGACTTCAACCAACAACATGTTAAAAGATAATTACAAACAAACACAAAAAGGGAATGCGTAAATCACATAAAATGAGTTTCATTGCTTCACCAAGTAAAGTTCATTTTATTTGAAAAGTTTCGCATGATATCACATCGTAACAATAGGATGAGATAAGAACACACATTATTAATCAATTGCCTTCCACATATCAATAACCAGGCAACTTCCACGCATTGGTAAGAGAAGAACTCTCTATAACACCATCTCAAAGAGCTGAAACCAGTGAACACCCAACAAGTGAAGGCATGGCTCATCCAATAAACATCACCCAGAAGGGTTGAAACTAGTGAACACCTAAACAAGTGAGGTCATAGCTCATCCAATTTCACCTCACCCTTTGTTTTTACGTGTGCATACCCACTAAAGGTACTTCTGACCAATAAAAGTTGATCATAGTGGCTTAACCACAATTAACTGGAAACAACGCATTTTGTAACAATTTAGTACCAATATGCACCATCAAAGAAAGTTCCACTTACCAAGCATATAATAATATCCAAATCACCAAGACCACGATTCAATCATCGTGCAATACATTACAAGGTACCTCATTAACATATTCATCAAGTCCAACCATTCACCACCAAAACTCACATATTCCACGTGGATGAACACAATGACTTACCCAAGCCTTGCTTAAATTAACAGCTAAAACCATCTCCAAAATATTCAAATCATACTCACAATTAGCATAATTCAGTTAGCCAAAACCATCAAGAAATCCCTGTTTCTGGAAATTCTTCAGGAAACACTCTAAAACAGACTCAATGAGCACGACAAAAGATTTAGCCCTGATGGCTCTAGGTGCTTAGAAAAGTGTGAGAGTGATAAAAGTAGAGCATTGTGTATACTTTCCCACTCAGATATGGTAAAGGATGTGTTCGCAAAAATTATTTGTGACGCCAATTCAGCGATGAAAACAAAGCATAGACAAGAATGGAAATTACAAGGCCAACATGTCGGATATTAATCTGGGTAAGATTTTGAATATTTTTTAGAAGTTAAAAGAACTAATCTTGCAGGCAGAGACAAAACTAAAGCTCGGCAACATAACATCAGCCTCTATGATCAAAAGGTACCAGTTTTGAGAATGAACGAACAGCTGAAGAACATAATTGAATCCGCATACTAACATCGGTAGAATAGAAGAGATGTTATGGATTATTGTTGAATGACTCACCTTCTCTAGAAATCACAGAGCAACACTTGGAAAGTAACTCAAAAGGAATGTGTTTTGAGCTCTCGGGTTATTAGAGTTTAGGTAGCGGCACTCAAGAGAGTGGAAAGAGGTAATTAGGGTATTTGGGAGATTAATCAGGGTGAATTTATGTTGGTGGTGGTTGCAAGTCTCTTGAAGATAAACAGTTACAAAGGTGGGAGTCAATCAGTTCCTCTAGGTAGTTAAGAAAGTGGCAAGATAATAGGAATGCTTATTGACCCCTCACACTCTACTAGAATAATTCTACCAAACCTAACCTTAATAACTTCCAAAAAAATATTTTGGAAGAATCCTACTTAACCAACCATCTTCACCTAAAGTCAACACTAAGGCTAGAATATTGACAATTATATAGTCATGTTTTTCTGGGGTATTTCATCCACCGTCGCGGTTCTTCACCATAAATGATCGACATCTTCATTCTCCTAACCGTATAGCCCGTTCCTCATCTCTATGGCCATGACTTTCGGCTTTCCGCCTTTGAACAAGCGGCCCAAAGCTTGGAGGTCACACTGTATAATCTCCACACTAGCACTTAGTCCCACCATTTCATCCCTAAGCCATCCCATCTCTGATATCAAGGATTCACGATTAGCAGTCAAAGCTTCCATGTTTCATGTTGCTACCATCTAGGAAGGGAGCTCAGATACCAGCTTGATAGAATCTGAGATGTTACTCCTGAAATACCCCTAACCTTAAAGACTTAATTAAATGATCTATTAATGATCTAAGAAGATTAATAATCATCTTAATACCATTGGGGAACAATCTAAGATCTCAACAAGGCAAAAACATGCCTTAAGATCGGTAAAGCCAAAAATGTGCTTTAAGACACCATAGAGATTGTGTGACCTCAATTAGGATCGAAAGTGGATTCCTAAGTATTATAATTAAGTAATGAACACTATAAAACTATTCTCAAAGGAAACCAAGCTCAAAAACATGTTCTAACACAAATTGTGCTTTAAAACTCCTTAAAGCACGTTTTTGAGAAAATTGACTTCTGAGTGGGCTTTGAGTGGTGTCAGGCATTGGATTAACCTTGTTATACTAATGTACTATAATGTACCACATTATAAGGTCTAATTCCAAGATTTTCAAAAAAATCACAAATATGGCATTCATTTGTGAATAGTAACCGAAATAGTGCATTTTTAAGTAATGTTGACCAAGTCTAGTCAATGGTCAAGAATTACCCATATTTATCCATATTGAGGCGGTAGCATTAAGGGAGGAGGACAGCACATCAGCCTTTAATCAAATATCTTGCCAATTTAGTGAATCATCACTTTACTATTCCATTTCTTACTTTTCATTCCTTAAAACACAAAATCTTTCTTTCTCTTTCCTCTTGTCCCAATCCAGCCGAGTTCCTAGCAGTTTTAAAGCTCTCAAGCTGTGTTCTTGAGTATTCAAGGCAAATCCAACTTATTTCCACCTAAGGTAATGGTTTAAGGCATATTTTAGCTCTTTTTCTTCATCTCTTTATCACCTACACATGGAGCTTATAATCTATCACTTTCCATGGCTTATTCTCAGTATTTTAACCTTTGAAAAAGAGCTATTCTCGGCTGAAGCAACCCATGGAACCAAGGTGGTCAAAATTTCCATTTTAAGGTAAAAACATACCTTAAGGAGTTTCCTTTGCCATCCGGTTTTCTTGGTCTGTTTTCTATGAGTTTATATGCTCATAATCTTCATATTTTCATGTTGGTTCAGTGTGTTAACCCCTTGGAGCAAGAGTGGATGAAAACAAGGAGAAAATCATACTTTAAGGCATTTTGCCAAGGTAAAATCTATTACCATAGCACCTTGCTGTTGTCCAGCTATTCCCCATGTTTTATGGTGAATTTAACACCATGTGGTGTTCTTTATTCAGGCCGAAACCTTCTTGAGACTACCTTTCCTTTTTAAGGTGATTTTTGCCTTAAATCTTACATTTAATTGTTCCTTATGGTTAGCTCATGCTTGGAGTGTAACCATATCTTATTTTGGTGTATTAAGCATGTTTAAGTGCTGTGTTGAATTTTCCTCCAAGCTGCCGAGAGGTTATTAGGGCATTAAGCACCTAAATCAAGGTATAAACACCTTAAACTTATGTTATTATGATTTTTCAGCTCATATAAAATATGTGCCGTGAGTGGAGTTAATTAGATGGTTGATTTTAACCTAAGTGTGGATAAAAATGACTTAGATATATTAAGCTAGTCATTTAAGTGGTTTAATTAACATAATGGTCAAATTATGACATTATGTGGAAAAATAATTAATGTTAAAGTAAGGCCGAGAGTTTATAGTATATTTTAAGCTATTTATGTGTAATTTTCTGTTATAAAGCAAAGTTGTAATAAGGCCATGTCATTAGGCCATTTTAATTTAAGTTTAAAAGCTTATTTAATTTAATTTATGCTTATAGCATTAAGTTTGGGGTCAAACGGTAATTACTAGTAAAATATAAAGCCGTGGGCATAAATAAAAGGAATTTAGGGTTTTTAAATGAATTTAATAAAATTATAACATTTTATTAAGTTTTGTGCCAAAATTGTAATTATAGGAAAGTTTGGGGTATATATTGTAATTACCGAGAGTTTGGGCTCAAATTGGAATTTAGAAGTCAAGGTTGACTATATAGGAGACTTTGACCAAATTTGGGAATTTATTGAATTAAATACTAGCTTATAATAAGCTAGGTATTAAATTATGAAAGATATATAAATATTGGGGTGGATTGGTAATTTCTGAAAAATCTGGGTACCAAATGGGGTTTAGAACAGACCTTGGTTTATTAGGAATTTTTGGAATTTATTTGGTTAAATTTGGAGTTAATATGGATTATATAATATTTATATATCATTATTACATATAGGTAACATTTGTGGTAAAAACCGCAAATATAGAAAGTATAAGGTTAGGAATGATGTTTATAACCTTTTGGTATAGTTTGGTAATTTTTGGAATTATATATGAGGTTTTATGAAGATATATGTATAATATATAGTTTTAATGGCATTAGAAACTATATGTTATAAAATGGGGTTATTTGGTGAATATGGAAAGTTAGTGGGTTGGAAATTAATTTAGAACAGGCCTAGGGTCTGTTCGGTTATTTTGGGATTTTATAACCATAGGTTATAATTATATTAAGGTTTAAGGATTATAATATAAGGTATATATTATAAGTGTGACAATGGAATATAATTTGGGGTTGATTTGTAAAATCTGCAAGTATGGTGGAATTAAATAAAAACTGAGAAGAGTATGGTATGTTTGGTATTTTGTAACAACTTATAACTATAGGTTATAATTGTTTTAATGACATAAATGTCATAATATATGTTATATAACTATAATATAACATTATATAAATTATGTGGTGGATTTTGTAAATATTTAAGAGAACAAGTGTTGTTCGGTAATAATGGGCATTTTAGAATAAGAATTTATAATATGGTTTTTAATGTTATAAGGGTTGTAACATTTATAATATAAGAAATATTCATTAAAAGAGAATGAATATATTATAAAGATTTACCATATAATAAATGGTCCCATAATACATATATATAAATAAATATATGTTATGGAGTGAAAAATACAATATGGTTCAAATAACCATATAATATCATAATTAAAATGATATAGAATAAGAAGAAAAGAATTATAAACATTGGATAAGGAAATTCTAATGTTATGTTGTTCATGAAATAATAAGGAGTTATATACTTCAAAGTACTTTAAAAAATGAATTATACAACATTACACTTGGAAAAACTAACCTTAGGAAATAAATACTAAAGAGAGATGTATAATATGACTAAGATTATACATGCAATATAGTGATAAACTATATGATATACAAATGGGTATTAAATTACATGCGATAACAAACGTTTAAAGCTAAGCATATTAATATACTCGACGTAATCACACATGTAATATGGCGTTTTTCTTAATCCCGAGTTAAACCGAAAACCCTACAAACATTGTCAGTAAATAACGGGGAACGAACTGGGAGGGATTAGTGACGGTACGGGGTACCGTAGAGTAATGTTGTTATACAGGATGCTAATCTGTAGCGTTATGTATTATTAGACTATTAGAGACATCACGGGGGAGCTTCGGATCTAGCTGATTCATACTCCAGGGTTTTATAATCCCGGTGCACGGTATGTTATTTATGTGGCTTGATTGTCTCTGAGGATTTCCTCGGTTCAGACATTGTGTGAAAATCTGTGTTAAGATTGAATGTCTGCTTGTGTGAATTAATATGCTTGAGTCGTGTATTAATGTTGTCTTATTATTATTACTGTTGTATGATAACAGTACTGTTCGTATATATGAACATATTATAAAACCAACTAGCGGCAATGATGCTATCTTATATGTGTAATATAAGGAATGTAAGTAAAACGTTGTAGCATTAGGATAATATAAGGAACGTAAGTAAAACGTTGATGCTATATATAATCCGAGACTTATATACGGAGCATTGGCCTTTTTAACGTTGCTCTCGTATCTAACACTGGATCCCGAGTCGACATACTCATGATTGGGCTAACGACCTTAGTCTGTTGTGTTAGAAAAATAGTAAGACGATGCGATGGTATAGATAAGTAAATCAAGAGGTTGTGGCTCTTACTGTGAATTGTGATCAACTAACGATACTAGGATGCCGTGTGGGTATCTGTAAGTATCAAGATAAATTTCCAACGGACTACAGATGGTTCGTCGGTCGGAGACTCTACCGCTGGAGTGGATACTGCCGTGGGTGACCCGCCATAGGAGATGGGTAACTTAGAGACACGTCGTTTTAATGAGACGTTGTCATTAGGCATGACTGAACAATTACGAACAACTATATTAGCTCGTACAATAGGCGAACATTATTTGGGCTTGCATGCCAAAGACGAGAATTTATACTTGTTTATAATCCTCGTTGTTTCGCCTTGTTGCTCATTGGTTATGCTATGTGGTTATGTGTTGTATGTTGGTGGATTTGTTGAAATGAGTCGTTGTATTCATATGTGTGTTGTGAATTGGTTTAATTGAGTCGTTGTACTTATATCTATGTTGTGAACTGGTTGAGTCGAGTCGCTGTACTCGTGTGTGGATTATTGTGGATTGTTTGGTCGAGTGAGTCGCCGTACTCAATTATGAACTATTAAGTGTTTGTTGGAGTGGAGTCTTTGTACTCATATAAGCGTTGTAACGCTTTCAGTTGGTTTATTGCGATGTGATGTGTGAAGCCAGGGGCTTGTTTGCTATTTGAGTTTACTGCAATATATTTGCTGCTTTACAGTTTCTATACTAAACTACTTGCACGAAAATGAATTGCATGCTCTCGACCAATTAATTGAGGGTCTGAGGGGGCATGACAGTCATGTAGTAACATACTCAGTAGAGGCTGATTCCATACCACAAACAAATATTTTGCAGTATGTAGCTTCCGGTGTCAACAAAGAGCGGGACGCGCTGGGTAGTTTAGTCACAATTGTTTAAATATGCACTGTTGTATTTTGATACAAACATAGAAACATGTGTAGGATTGGGGTACTTAGAATGCTCACTATGATTGTATTTTATATTGGAGTGGAAGGATAGATCTATCTCTTGTTGTCACTGTGGGAAATTGTTTTGTATTTATGAATATATCAGTAAGCACGTTATTACTCGTATGGGCGAGTGAGAACGGTGACACCAGTAGTTCAATTGTTTAGATTACCGCTGCGATTACAATGTTAAGTAAATCGATTAGGAGCCGATTAGAGTAGGGGTGTTACAACTCCTCCTTTCACAATGAAATATTTTTGTCAATTGTATTGATATGAGGGAAAAGATGGAGACAACCTTACAACATTACTACTGTTAGCTAAACAGGGAAGAGCAATATTGTGAGCCTCGATTTTTGAACCCTATCCTATGTTGATTCAAGTTGATTAGGATCTGGTCGGGTTCTAGGTCCACTTATAACCTAAGTTTAATAACTATGTCATCAAACGATAATTACTAAGTCCTAAGTTAGCTCACTGGAACCTAAATAGAGTCGCCACCTAATTTTAGACTAGATTAAATTAGGAAAGGAGAGTTCAGGTTTGGGGGCTTGGAATTCGACTTATTAAGGGTTCAAATTACTTTCATTACCCTTCAAAGTCGTTTTTCCTCTACTTAGTCATTTACGGCTTTAACCTAAGGTTGATTTACTAAAGGAGGCAACTTCTGTTTTTTTGTGTTTTTAACGTTATTTGACAGAAATTGAAAGAGTAAATTAAACTAACCTAAATAAGGGCTTCGGGACTTGAATTAGGTCAAAAGTTTTTTCTGTCCGTGACCCCGGACTTGTTTTCCGTGACCACGGACTTATAATAGAAAATAACATCAGGAACACGAAAATAGCAAAAAAAACAAAGGTTTTTAGTGTCCGGGACCCCGGACATAAGGTTTGTGACCCCGGACATCGTCTACAGAGTTCAAATAATCAAATTTCAAAAAATATTATTTCCCTCCGTGGCCTCGGACACCCCGTCCGGGGCCTAGGACAGGGTGTCCACGGCTGCGGACGCCTACCAGGCGGGCTAGTATTTAGGGTTCCGGGTAGAGTTTTTTGCTCAAATTTTGAACATCGGCTCCTAATGTTATTAATATCCTGTTGGTAACTTCAAATTTCAGTTTTGAGGTTGAATTTTAGAGGAAACTTTGTGAGCAAGTTATTGACTGAAAACACAAACAAATGGCAATTTGGGAGCCGAAAAAAAGTCGGTTTGATCCCAAAATTTGAGAGCAGGTTAATAAAGTTGTGGGGAGTTAGAAAAGTGAAATTCCCACCTGTTTACCTTCGAATTCAAGATGATTCTTCACGTCGGGAATCTTTCGGTGCCTCGTCGGGATCGGTTCCGGATTGAATTCGACCTGAGCTTCTGACCCTTTCTTCCTTGTGTTGTTGACCACGTTTTGGTTCTGTATTGTTGGTGTTTTTGTGTTCGGAAGTTTGATGGGAGAGGAAAGAATGTGTTTTTGGTGATTTTGGGGTGATTTCAGTTGAGTTTCGGTATTGATTTGAGGCTTGGAAGTGCAAAAACATGGGGAGAAAATTGACGGCTGTGTTTTCTGACTTTAGGAATGTTATTCTCTCTTGGTTTTACCGCTCAAGGCACTCTCGTGAAGTGTTCACTCAGAGACTTGTTCGCGTGTTTAAACAAAAGAAATAAACGTTATCGATCCTTAACTCAGATTGCCCCCAGTATTGATTTGGGGTTTATGACAACAATTCGACATGTGTGCACTTGGACCGCTTTATGGGTTGTTTGGATGTTTTGGGGTGATTCGTGGTGTTTGATAAGGCATGTTCAAACTTTTAGAAACAAGAGACAAGTGGTTCCGTTCCATAGTTAGAAAATGATTACTTCGTGATCCCTGAAAGACGTGAGGGCTCATTTTTTTATTTTGATTTTTTGTAGAATTAATGCATAATGCCATGCACGAAATAGTAAAAATGGAACTATGTTTTATTCGATGAAAATAACGTTGGAAATTACAAACTCAGGAAACTACCGAAAATGAATAAAGGAAATTAACTACTACAAAAGATGAAAGATGACTAATCAAGAAAGAAATCTACTTAATGAAGAGAACACTTAAAACAACAATTTCTAACGACACTCCGGCGTGTGTGCTCTGCGTACTCTACCACGTTCTTAGAATTGGAGCCTTGGTCAATCAGATCCTGGATCCTGTGCTTTAATGCCCTGTAGTGGTCAGTGTCGTGACCGGGTAGCTGATGGAAGTGACAAAATTGATTAAGATCAATCCCCAAATGAGTAGTTCGTGGCCTCAGGGCGAGTGGTTGCATTGGATTTCTCATTCAAAGCTCTTCGAGTGCTTGACTTGGTGTTCGACCGATGTCTGTAAACTCTCTCTGATGAGAGTTCCATCGGAGTGGTTCTACTGTTCCAAAGCTCCGACCAGGTCCTCTTGACCGTTGACCAGTGTCTACCTCATGTTCTAGTCCTCTTACGGGTGCAACCTTAGATGCAAATTGTAGTCTGATTGTCTACTTCCGGCTGCCTAATCGCTCTCTTGAGTTCTGCGGCAATTTCTTTGACGTTTCCTTATGGACCTTGGGCCTTAGTGGTGCCGACTTTGATGGAGTCATAAAGGGAATTGAGAAGCCTATAGACTAATTTATCCCGAGCTTGACGTTCAACCTCCAAGGAAAGGGCCTTTTGATAAGTCAGGAATTTGTCTAAGTTACTAGACTAATTCATGCTTAATTTTCTACATTATGACATAACTTCCTCTTAATGCTTAATTACTCTTCATTGTTATATTTGTCTCCAATGATCAATTTCATATGTTTTCAGGATAAAATACTCAAAAAGTGCTTAAATGAAGATTTTAGAGGCTAAGCAACATAGGAAGTCAAACCAGAGTCAAATACAGATTTTCATTCACCACTGTTGTGCTTTATAGAGGGTTCGGGTTGCAGGTGGGTTTATAAACCCGGACCACCTTGTCGCAGAACCTTCTGCCTCTTTTCAGACTTGGTCCGGGTTTGAGGATGGATTTGAAACCCGGACCATACCAGGGCGAGACTCTTCTGCCTCCTTTTAGACGTGGTCCGGGTTTGCTTATGGGTTTGAAACCCGGACCAATATAAGCGGAGCGCCAGATATTACGGAGATGAACGGAATTGGTTTTCTATCTTTAATATCCTTATTATATCTGTTAGTATATCTTTTAGCAGTCGATTATTTAGATTATATTGGAGATAGATTAAAGATAGATTAAAAGATAGATTCTTGTTATTATAAAAGGAGGAGTTTGGCCAACCTGAAGGATATACTTACAGAGACCACAATTAGTTCACGATACAACACAGAGAGAATTAGTTTGAGAGTTTGAGTCTGGTTTGGAGTTTGGAGTTTGGAGCAGAGCACAGGAAGGAGTTCACCACGTAGACTTCACCAGAAGTCTCGGAACAGTTTCTTCTTTTCTGTTTCTATTATTATTGAGCTTATTGTAAACATGTCAATGGCTGAGTAGTTCCTTTAGATTTCGGTTTGCTATTATCCCTGAATTGACTATTCCTGTTCCTTGTGATTTAATGCAGTTCAATTGAGTAAAGTTATTTTCCTTGCTTAATTTCTTTAATCGTTATAATTTGGCCAATTATAAAGATTAGTATTTTGTTAGCTTATATGTGATGACTGCGGCTTTCAATTGATTACAGGAAAATAACCGGTTAGTTTAGAGATGGTAATTCCTCTAAATTGCTAATTGACCAATTAACTAGATTGTTCTTAAGGCGGTTAGTAAACAATGGGTTTGTAACGAGAGTTAAAATTCAGTCTTGCTAACTAGTATTTGCTAAGCGGGAGACCGGAGGTAAATTATCTTTGTTCTAGGGTTTTACTCAGAATTGTCTTATAAATCACTTAGGGATAGGAATCACAGATTTAGGGTGCAATAGTAAACCAGGATCTCCTCTCCAAAACAGTTTCACAACATTTATTTTCCTGCTTGTTATTGTTTGCATTCTGTTTACAGTTTCTAATTATCATCATCATCAAACCCCAATTTCCTGTTTTATTTGTCATTAAAAAGATTTAAACTAGACACATCGCCTCCTTTGGTTCGATACTTAGGGATTACTCTCTATTAAAACTTGCTAGAATTGACCGGTACACTTGCCGTTAGGTTTTATCCCAACACCTTGCTTTCAACTCTTCAATAAAGGTGATTGTAACACCCCGATTTTCTAACCTTTTATTAGGTCAATTTTTTACAATTCAAGTTTTATATTGATAAGCAGCGGAAACAAAACCTAATCTGGCGTGTTACTGCCACACTCGCAAAGGAACGAGTGTGAAGCCTAAACAATTAACTAAATAACCAATTCATTATTTTTGACAAGAAAATCCAATGTCCATATTAACATTTTCTTAAAAATGCACAAGTCTTAAAGACTAAAATAAAATTCAATAACAAATAACTAGCCTATGTGGAGTCGCCTTCCCAAACCTCAAGGACTTCATCAGTACCTGTGGCAGAAATCCAAACAAACATAGAAAGGGTCACGATAAAGTCAGAAAAACTGAGTAAGCTACCACTTCACCACGTAAAAATCATTTTCTCTTTAGAAATCATTTTAACAATATAACCACACAACATACAACACATTTCAACAATATTAACACACAACAACAAAATTATCATAACTGTAAAATACTTCACATTGGATTTCTTTAGTAACCCAAAAATATTAGTCAGATTATTTTAATTATCTTCCTAGTCTCAACGCGCAGCCAGGACAAACAACTTTACTTTCTCTTTGGGTACAACACGCAGCTGTAACCCGGACCCCAACACGCAGCTGGGAATCCAACCAAGCCACTAAATCCTTAAGTGTGCACACCCCCCCAATAGTTCAAAGGACTAAGGAGTAGATCTAGGGCTAACTGTGTCCTAGTGCGGCCCACAGTATCTCAAACTTATGCGTCCTAATGTGGCCCGCATTTATCATCTCATTCATGTGTCATAATGCGGCCCACATGCACCATGGTTTTCTCTCTCTTAAAAATTATTTTATTCGTTATTATTCTTTACCATATAATCTCATCAAAATCCACATATTTCACCATAAATAAATTATGATATCATCCTTATTGAATAAATAATTCAATTTTCACAAAATCATTTCGTTAACGATTTCACAACAATATCAGTTGATCTCATAAATAAACTCATGACAATTTTCCATCAATCTCTTTTTTAAAAAATATATATTTAGATAACCACTGATATCCATTACAAAATAAGTCACTCACATAAGAAAATGAAATTATCACTAACACTTAACACTTCAATCTCAAACAATGATCACACACAAAATTCACATCCACGTGAAAATTCATTATTATAAATATAATAAAAATTAGTGAACATAGTAACTTACCTAGTATTTCAATGGCAAATAACACTACGACTCCTTGTTCACAAATTCTGAGCGCTGCTACTTATGTGTCGCCAATTACACAAAGAAAAAGGTTTATCTCTCCCTCCTCATTTTTCCCTTTGGGTGTGACTGGACGTGTCGTATCTTCTTCTTATTGTTTTTGGTTTATGCTTTCCTCTATGTGTGCAGGGAAAGGAAATGAGGCGTATATTATGTTTTTTTTGTTTGGGCCTATGTAAGTGATGGTAAGGTGGGGATAAATGAGGTATACATATATGTTTTTATGGTGTATGTGAACGTGAGATAATATAGATAGGAAATGAAAAAGAGATATCTTGTTGTCTATCTCAGAGAATGATGCAAGAGATAGATGAATGGAGAGTGATGAGAAAGATAGAAACTAAACTGGTTGATGAAGTTGAGTAAGATGACAACCCTTATATAGTCGATCAGGAAATCTAAAGTGAGGGAATGCGAACTAGAAGGAATATGAACTATTTTATTAATGAAGAAACTTAAATCGTTTAATTGAATCATTGAAAACTAAAGGTTAGGGAATACGTAAAGATAAACTTATCTATTAAACAAATTAAGGAAATATGGATAGACGTAACCGACGTAATATATAGAGTCGGGAAATACGCAAGGACAAAACTAACTTATTAACTAAAATAAGAAAATATGGAAAGATAAAACCGACTTAGTAAATAGAGTTAGGAAATATGAAAAGATGAAACCGACCTCTTAAATTAAGTAACAACAATTATAGTATTAAAGTAAGTAACGAAAGTTAAATTAAAAATCAATCATAGCCTTTCAACATATAATATTTATTATAATTTCATTTTTAATAAACAAAAGTACCATATTAATAAAAAACATGAGGATCATTATTATGACATAAAAATTACAATCGACCTATTTTAAGACATGTTATTTTATTAACACGAATTATCTTTATTAAATACTATATACTATGCTCGTAAATTATAGTATAATACCATAAACTTTATATTATGCTCGTGAACTAATATACTTATAAACTATATTATAGATGTATTTTAAATCAACATTACTCTTTGAATCATATCATTATTATTATTACTCCATTTTTAATTAATAAATATACCAAGTTAGCTAGAGAAATACAAGGATCATTAATACGAAGATAAAAATCACCACTACCATACTTTTAAAACAGATTATTTTATTAAACGCACTCATTATTAAATACTGTATAATATGCTCGCAAACTATATAATATATTTGTAAACTAGAAAATAAATGTATTTAAAATTTAGGGGTATTTCAGAAAATACCAAAAGATGTCACCGACATATGGTAAAACTAACTTATTAAGTGTATGTAATAAAATCAACACTATCATTATTATAAACAAATAAATACACTAAAATAATAGAACATACACATGGATCATATTATGACATCAAAATCATAACCGACTTATTTTCAAAATGGATTATTTATTAATACGAACCACCTTTATTAAATACTATATAATGTGCTTGTAAATAATATAACGTACTTATAAACTATATAATATACTTGTAATCTATATGATATACATATAAACTATATAATTATGTATTTTGAAATTTAGGGGTATTTCATTATTCCCCTCTTAAAATAAAGCTTCGTCCCCGAAGCTCGATCTTACCCCATTAACCAATGGTCCTACTAAGAAATAAATCAATTATAGCTACTTTACATTAAGGTTTATATCATATCACTAACCATAATAAATTTGTTTATTGCAGTGATGTAGTTGGATTTCGTGGCGTTCAGGACAACATTATGTCTCTACTCCATGGCATCAATGGTGGCTATGTACTTTTGTTCCAAAGCTGCGAGCTGGGCTTCCATGTTGATTAGATCTCCTCCTTCACCACACTTAGGACTTGGGTCTACCTGTTTCCAAGGTGTCCATCATTAGCTAACAAAAGGAAGTGGGCTGAATGATACTAGGGTGAGAATGGCGCTTCACAAGGTAAATTGAAGACCGGATAGGCTTAGATTGAAAGCAAGTGGGTCAGGATACCCAGAAAATGAGGTGTTTGGGCCAGAGTATTTTTCAGACTATGAATTGGAATTTGGACTGAAACCTAAATGGACGATTCTGATTGGGCCTAAAAGATGATGCCCATATCTGAGGTTTGGGCTAGGGCCCGAATAAAAAGTTTACCTAGACTAGAATGAGCCTTTAGGCCGAAATGTTTTGAGAATGCGGCACCTGGGCCGGAATGTGTTTGGGCTAGAAGTAAGGCACATGGGCTGGAATGGTTCCTAAATCACAAATGGGCCTAACTTTCTTTGAGTAAGAGAAGATGGCTATTGCGCTGAAAAGGAATCCAAAAGTAAGGCCTTATTTCTTTCAAGATTCGTGAGTTATTTCAAGTTCATGTGGATTTCATTTTGTGGGCCTAGAACTAAATAGGGGATACAAATTTGGCCGAATGAAGAATCGCCTAAGCCTAGGCTTTTTGGGCTAAAAGAGTCACGAATTCAAATCAAGCAGGGCCTTTGGGCCGCAAATAATAAAGTCGAAAATTCACGTTGGGCTGAACCGGGTGTAGGGAATGCTCCTATCAATTTCTAGGCTAGGTAGTGGGCTGATCATACAAGGAAACAAGGCCCACACAAGTTCAACATGTCCTTGCTAGACGCTTTAATCAAACTGGGTATGGATCGATCCGGAGAGGTGCTTGGGGCTTGGGCCCTGGTCACCACAAAGGAATAGGGCTTGCACACTATTCTCTTTGGGCTTCCCCACTCTTTTCACATCACCGAAAGGTGTGCGTCTACGGTCGGGTCTTTGAATGACCAAACAAGGCTAGGTAAGGGCACTGCCAGGAAAATACTTAGGGCTAAAGCCCAGATATTAAGGGGATGTGGTTAGACAACATCCTCCTCTTTTCCCCCTCTTATTCACATCACCTTAAAAGGTGTGAGTCCCTGACAGGGGACCCTAAGGCGGGTCCTAGGGTGAAATTGGCTTGCGTGGGCTCTCACTCTCATATGATGTATATACAAAAATTTAAATTGCGCACAAAAGTAAACAAACACCGTAATAAAAGCCGTAAACAATCATTTTTCAAGTTAAGCCCTCTTTCTTAAAATTAAACAAGTTAAAATTAAGAATTTGTCCCCGGCAGAGTCGCTATTCTGTGAGCCTCGATTTTAGAACCCGACCAGGCCTAATCAACTTGAATTAACATAGGATAGGGTTCAAAAATCAAGGCTCACAAATAGAACAGTTCTTCCAAAGGAGCGTATCTCAGGGCATAGCCCTGCCTATCCCCAGTTGTGGCCAAAAAGGGTAAAAACTCAGATGCCTTATGTTAGCTAGCCTACCCACTACTTATACCATACTAAAAAAGAAAAAGACAAATAAGAAAAGATAATACTAAAATAACAGCATAACTGTAAAAAGGTAATGCTCCACTACAAGAGAATATTCTAGTCAGCTGGTGGTGGTCACTTCCTCTACCTGCGCTTGTACACCTTGAGGGGAGGGAGGTCACCAACTAATCCGTTCCCATCAGGATGTTGGCTATCCAATGACCCCAAGAACAAGCGGACGACCACATCAGCCCTATCAAATATGAAATAATATTTCAATTGGAAACCAACCAAAGGAACCAATCCTATGAGAGGCCAAGCAAACGACTCAACCAATAAGATGCTAGTAAGAAAGACAATAAACATACACAAACACACACATATATATAAAGATACCTCACACCAAAGCAAGATAACCATGTTCAAATCCATTACAAATCCCTCAATCTCTTGTTCTTTTTCTACTATTGGTTATTCACGAGTATCTATATCCTGAATCTTGGATCTTCAGCGTGCAAACTACCATGTTTTACTTCAACCACTGTTAACATGTCCATAAACTAAGTCATTTAACCAAAGCATATATATAAATCTTAATTTGTGGTTTCTTTATAAGTTTGCAAGCTTACATTCAACTCTAATTTCCACCTAATATCTTCAAACCCTTATATATCTGTGAGAAAATAATATCTTGATTATGCGTCGTATTTCTATTTTAAGAAGATCATACATGCTATATAAGTACTTCAAACAAAATCTTATACTTTAAATATTGGAATAGTGTTTTTATTTTATAATAGCTAGATAATGATAATGGATTATAGAATAAAAATATAATACTTAAATTCTATATTTATACTAGTGGTTCCATAGCCAGTGGTTATGAAATGCTGTATAAACCCTCAATTAGATAATACTTACAAGTGCAGCAGACTTGGTTTATGTGTTTCTCTCATTTTAAGTAATATAGTATGCATTCTACATAGGAATTCTTTCATATGCGCACGTTTATTACATGCAGTGACAAATTTGTTTTCCTCAATATTGTGCTTTGAATGTCGGGAAACCAAGAAAATCTAGACACCTATTATCTCTCTCCCCCGGTAGTCTTGTCCAAGCTATCATATATTTGGAAATTGTACATCTGTGAATGAGTGCTCAGTGCTCTCGGCATGATTAGGTCGAACAATGCCGTTAACGTAGCCAGTGTCCTCGCCGTATTCTAAATTTTGAATAAAATGATACATGACGACCCCAGCCAGGCAAAAAACTTGCAAGATAATGTTAATTTCCTGATATTCCATGCACCTTATCCCAATACGCATTGTATATAGTTTTGTATTTAATATTCGATTGACAGATTGAACTAATCAGCAGAAATGGACAAAAAGAATAATGCAAAGTCATGCAAGGTTGATTCTTCCCGATTGGAATTAATTAACCGAAATGTACTGTGGCGTTGCGAGCGTACTTTCTTTTCTCTGAGCGGGATCTAATTCCCATTGTTTCAATCTTCAACATCTCGCATATTGGCAACAGTATGATACGTGAATACCGCTGGACCATTTAGGGAAGCCAATGTTATATTTCTTCCCATACAAATTTGTTAGCCAACAGAAACGATGACAACTGTAAAATTTGGTAGTACCAAGCCTCCGGTAGTTTGGTCGGTAGTGAAAGGAGTGACATTGATAAAGTTAAGATATATGTGTGTGTCACTTTGTGATTTGGTGTAGATTAATAAATGGACCCACAAAAAACTAACTATATGTAGAGGTGACAAGTTGCAATTAGTTAACTACATGTAGCTTTATCAAAAAGCAGCTAAACCAAACTTTTATAATATTTTGTTCACCACCGGCTACTAGAAAAACAGCAATTACCGACTGAAAAGTTTTGATCCAGAAACCAGAGTCTTATACTCAAAACGCGTAACTATCTTGCTAAAATTCAGGCGACACAAATACAAGATACGACTATACCTTTTAGAACGAGAAATAACATGTCTTTCTGGTAGCAGATATAAGGAGGTAAGTAATCAAGTGCAATTATATATTTGAAGAACAATTAGGGTTTGAAGAAAATGATTTTGAGAGAGATGTAATTGTGTGATAAGTGTGAAATACATTTATTTTTAGGGCTTTAATTCTTCCTATTTTCATAACAATTCATGTCATATTTCTCACTTATCATATGTTTTTCCTTATATTTATGTTTTGATATGAACTGATGCATTTTATTGTCTAATGCATTAAAAGTCTAGGAAATGCATAGAATTTTTCATGAGGATTCCAACACAACAAACGGGGAGCGAAACGGAGCTAAAACGAAGAATCTAGGCCATGTTGAAGTTGTGTTCGACAGTCCAGAGGTGCTGTCTGGACTTGCATGTCCGGACACAAGTCGAAAGTTGAAAAAAAAATAAGAAATCGCCTGGAAAAGAGGTTTCCAGACATACAAATCCGGACACATGTCCATACGCGGCGAATTTTCCAGTACTAGCGCAGCGTTTTGATCAAAATAAAAGATAAAAATTCTATCAAACGATAGATTCGGAGGGCGCCGCTATATTCAGCAGTCCTAGCACATGTCTCGAAGAAAAATTCTATCAAACGATAGACGTCGAGGTTGACATGGATGCTCACACGCCACCATAGTCAGGGGCTTTTTCCCTACACCAATTCATCACACCACCACGATTCCAACCATCACTTCCACCATACCACCACACCATCATCCTCATCATACACCATCATCCAGTCATCACCATCCATCTGTTCACCCACCCACGCACGCACCACCACACACCAGACCACCCACACCATTACACCACTTCTATATTTGTTACATTTTAATGTCGTACTTTGTTATCTTTGTTATTTTTATATTTTTGTTTGAGTAGTTAGATTAGCTCCCCGGATTGGGGTAGTAAGCCGGATTCATACTTTTATTTTGTAATCTTTTCTCTAATTATAATTGCAGTAGTTTAATTTCAATTCTTCATGCGCTTTAATTCTCTAGCTAATTATTAAAGCAATATTTGTAGTTTCCTTATCAAAATGCGGTGCTGAGATTAGTTAACAAGACATAGGAAGTTAAACCGGATTAACGACTAGAAGCATGGTTTGCCTATAGGTTAATTGTCTCTAATAGGAATTGATAATAAAACGAATGGTTAGAATTGACTTGGGTATGGTTTGTGGCTTGTTATTTCTGCCAGTTAGGATTCGTTGTACAGGGACCGGTTAAGGTTAATGAATTAATTAAGATTCTTGAGGTTATTGCAGAATTAGGGAAGAGTTTATAAATAGATTAATAAAGTGAAGGTTTACAGCACAATCCAGGGTGCTTCTTTAGATTTAAGAGTTTCAATCTTTATTTCTTTATTTAGTTTATTTTTATCTTTTTACCGTTTCATTATTTTATGTCAGTTTGTTGAGTCTTTTTTTTTATTAAATTAAGTAAAACCTGCAAAAGTGGTGTTTCCTGTTTTCTCAGTTTAGTTTCTCAATTAGTATATAAATTGTCAATTAACTGAACGAGGTCCCTGAGACCGACAACCCCACTTAATTCACTATTCCGCAAAACGATAGGTACACTGCCTAGGTAGAGATAGTCACATATTTCTGCTAATAGTGTGCTGACAGTTTAGAAAGTAAACCATTGTTCCATCAGAAAAAGCTATCATTTTGACACAAAGTTAAATCTAGAGAGAAAGAAAGTATGTGTCAAGAATTAGTTCTCGACATGAGTAGTTCACTGAGGATTTGTAGTCAAGTTTGGATCTTGACATGTGGTTTTTGTATTGTACTAGAATACGTGATTATGTGACCCAAATTTCAATTGAAATAAAAGCTTTCTCTTTTGATTCCCGAGTTGTTCTCTCTATTTCTTCGTCTCTGTTCATTGTGAGTCTTAGACTCACTATCTTGTAAGAATTTTAGTATTGTTATTAGGGGCTTTCGATTGGTATCAGAGCTTGGTTTCCCTTATGATATAAGAGAAATCTACTGGGTAGATTAAGAATGAGTTCCTATAATGTCAAAGCTCCTAAACTTATGAAATTCAACTACTCATGATGGTGCGAGCAGATAAAGGACCAGCTGATATTGGCTAACTGAATTATGGATTGTAGTGACTGATGAAGATCTCAGCCCCAAGATCATTGAAGAGGGAAAAAATAAGACCAAACAGGGAACCGATAAAGGGCCAAGGAAGCGACCGTGCGCCAATGACCGGTCACATAGCAAGATATAAAGTATAGATAGCGACTGGGCGGATATGCCCGATAGTAGTGAATAAGTGTAGATAGGTGACCGGGCACCCGCAACTGGCCGCTTAAATGAAAGGATGCACAAATAGCGACCGGGTGCCTGCAACCGGTCGCTTAAATGAAAGGATGCACAAATAGAAACCGGCCGCATGTGACCGGTCGCACTTTCAATACTTTATAGTTTTATAGTAACAGAATGATAACCTCACAAATAAGCAAGCTGACAGGCTGGTAATACAAGGAGTGTAAAGAAAAGCTATAAATAGGGGTTCACCCCCAAGGAAATGGATACGCTATCAATACTTGAGCACCATCTTGTCTTGATTCTTTGCTCTCATCGTAGTCTCTCTCTTTCAGTTCAATTTAACTCAGCGAACCAGGTAGTCCAATGAAAGCGCTAGTGGAAGTTTAGGATCGAGGATAGTTAGGCAATGTAAATGATTAGGGAAAGGATAACAACCTTTTCATTTGGCTCCGTCTGCGGGAAATGAACTGCTCAGATCTAGCAACCACGAATCCACCATGACAAAAGTAAGATTTTCGTAGTGGTAAAACTTCAGAATTTGAGGAAAGAAACTACGTTTTTTGCAACTTTAGGTGCAGAATGGCTCCATGGACAAGAAAAGTGCCGGAAGTGAATGCTGAAGCTTCTGAAGGGGCTGACTAGCTAGGGCGATTGATGAGAGAATCGTTGAAGGGAATGAGCTTCTACAACAAGAACTAATGCAGAGGGATGAAGACTACCAAAAGAAGTGGGAAGAAATTGATGAAGCTATCAAGTTGTTGAAAGGCAAAGATTCGAAAGGGAGCAACAGAAGGAAGAAGGAAGAGCGGAGGGAGACTCTGATAACGATTGAGGAGGAAATGGAAGAAGAAGACTCCACCGACATGAGCCGTTATCCTTTCTCGAAGAAAATCAGAAAGGCCAAACTCCCTCCCTGCCTGTCGCCCCGGCGAGTAGAGAAGTATGATGGAACAGGGGACCCTGCCCAGTACATCAAGAAGTTCATGTTCACCATGAACACAGAGGGGATCAGCTCGCCCGCCTTATGCAACTTGTTCCCAGGGACAGCACTGAGTTGGATCTCCACGAGGCCTCCTCAATCCATCTCAAGTTTCAAACAACTAACCGAGGAGTTCCAGCAGTACTTCGCTGCTTGCAAGAAAATAAAAAAGGAGACTATAGAGCTGATGGAAATAAAACAGTGGAAAGGGGAGTTAGTGAAGGAGTATAGCGAACGATTCCACAAGTAAGTCGTAGAGATCGATGACGTCGATGTGAAAATCCTAATAAAGGTCTTCGGCAATGGACTGGCTCATCCATGGCTTGTTGGAAAGAGAGCAACGAAAGCACCAAAGACATATAAAGAATTGGTTAAAATGTTCCATGACTTCCTAAAGTCAGAGATAGCTGAAAATAAGGCCAAGGACCTGGCAAACAGCTTCAAAGGCCTGGTCGTGGCCGAGAAGAAAAGTAATCAAGTAGGAAGTACTATGGTCTGGAGTTCCTCATCTGGAGGTTCAAGGTACAAGCCCTACTACAAGGCCTCCACTTCTACCGCCCCCTCCACTTCCTCGTCGAAAGTACGCAATAGCAGTAAGAGAAGGCTTCCTCCCTCCACCAAAGAAACCTCAGCAAGGAGAAGTTCCTGTAGAGTTCTGTGAGTTTCATAAGAATAGAAGCCACAAAACGCTCAATTGCGCCACCCTCGCCAAGGAGCTCAGGTTGATAGAGGAGCACAAAAAGAAAAACAAGCAACCGGTCGGATAACAAAAGCAAGGCGGCAACCAGCACTTCTGAGCTATGCCTGAGGAGGAGGTCCATCCTGAGCTAGACCACGATAAATCCTTCGGGATGATCACATGTCTATAAAAAAGAAGGTAAGAAAAGAAGTAGTAACTAAGGACCAACAACTTTTGGCACAAAGCAAAAATAAGAAATTCTCTTTTTACTTTAAAAACATTCTTCATTGTTGTCATTTTGTCATCCAGGAAAGAACCTCTGCGTTAAAAAACTTTGAATAATCTAACAAAAAACTTCTCCTAAGAAAATTTACAAGACTCTTTTTAAAGGTAGGACCATTGACTCCAAACGAAATAAAGAGGCATATCCACGAAGTCCACCAGGAGCTCCCTGAAAGGAAGATGGCCAAACAAGAGAAGCTTCCTCCAATTTACTTCATGGAAGAAGACGAGGATGGACTCCTGTACCCCCACAACGACCCGCTTGTCATCAGGTCACAAGTCAATGATATAATGATGGAGGGAATTTTGGTTGAAAGTGGGGTTGGGGCAAATGTCATTTCCTCGGAAGCAATCAAATGCTCAAGATCCCTAAGAGCAAGATCAAACTAGACTCGGCTATTCTAGGAGGTTTTGTAGGAGGGATCTCTGCAAAATCCTCAGGAAGTGTCGACATCACCATGACTTTGGGGCAAGGAGATGAGAGAAGAACAGAAAAACTAACAACTTTCATTATGCTCGGGCTCTCTGGGTACAACGTGTACCTAGGCCGGTCAGGGATCAACGCCTTTCGAGCCATATGCATCACCCACCACTTGAAAATGAAATATTGACCAGGTCAGGAAAATTGGTGATGGTCAGAGGAGGTCAGAAAAAGGCCCGTGTATGTAAAGTCCGTATCATGGAAAGCCTACTAGAGGATGGGATAGTCAAAACAGTTGGCTTTGATAAGGAGTTTAAGGCAAAACAACTCCTTCCTTTAGGGACACGGGCGGATTGGGGTTAGTATTTATTAGTTAAAATGGAGGATTATGGTGCCCCCAGCGACTTACCAAGCAAGGTACACTTGAAAATTGACCCTTCTAAATTCTTTAAAATTGGGAATGCCTTTCATAGCGGACAATAGACTCATCTTATGAGATTCTTGGAAAAAAGAAGGTCGACATTTGCCTGGAGTGCAGAGGAAATGCCTGGGATAGACCCCGACGTTGTCCAGGATAACCTTCAAGTAGACCCCAAGCACCCGAGCATCAGACACGGAAGAGAATAATGGGAGAAGAAAGAGATTCATCCGCCCGGGCGGAAGTACAAAAATTGCTAAAAGCAGGATTCATTCGAGAAGTCACATACCCCAAGTGGTTAGCCAATGTTGTCATGGTAAAAAAAGTCAAACTGAAAATGATGAATGTGTGTAGACTTCACAGACTTATAAAGCATGCCCAAAGGATTTCTATCCTCTTCCATCCATAGATCGGCTGGTTGTGTCAACCGCTCAAAGTTCTGTACTAAGTTTTTTAGATGCGTTTCCACGATGTAACCAAATAAGGATGAATGAGAAAGACGCGGAAAAAACCTTTCTTCAAGAACATTTTGCCACAAAGTGATGTCTTTCGGCCTAAAGAATGCAGGAGTAACCTTCCAGAGAATGATCGGCAAAGTCTTCAAAGAGCATCTCTCACAACATAGAAGCCTATGTTGATGACATTGTCGTGAGGAATGAATCAAAGGAGCAACACATGAGAGACTTACAAGAAACATTCAACACTATGGACAGATATCAAATAAAATTAAACCTCGAAAAGTGTGCCCTTGGGGTATCCCAAAGAAGGTTCATCGGTTTCATTGTAGGGCAGCACGGGATTGAGGTATATCCAGAAAAAACTCAAGCCGTATTTAGTCTCTCCCCACCAAAAATATCAAAGATGTACAAGCCTTGAATGGAAGACTCATGGATCTAAGCAGATTTTGCTAAAAACTCCAAGAAAAGTCAATCCCATTCTTTAACATCTTGTGAAAAAACAAATTTCAATGGGGACAAGAGTGAGTGAATGCCTTTGAAAAACTCAAAGAAATGCTTAAGGAATTGCCCAAGCTAGGTGTTCCTGTGCCCGGTCAGGACCTCTTCCTTTACCTCTTGCTTCCGATTCGGTAGCAGCAGTTTTAATAATGCAAGAGGAAAGAAAGGAGATTCAAGTCTACTACACAGGAAAAATCCTAACAGCAACAGAAGGGCGCTACACCAATATCGAGAAAATTTTGTTTGCATTAGTGATTGCATCATAGAAGCTATGACCTTACTTCCAGTCGCACAAGATCTTTGTCAGGACCAATTAGCCATTAAAGCAGATAGCTAACAATCCCAATGCATCCGGGCTCATGGTTAGCTGGACGGTTGAGTTAACACAATATGAGATACACTTCCTTCCCCAAACAGCAATCAAAGCCCAAGCCTTGGTAGATTTCATAACCGAGAGCAGCTTCACCCAAGAGGAAAAGCAACATTTATCACCTTTTGTGATATTGGTCGACATTTATGGCTTGGAAGCAGTCATTCTAGCTAAAATAGTTGTGTCGTCCATTCGATGGGAATCTTATGATGAGGTACTCAGCAATGAGGGCATACAGAATCATCTTGATCTCCTCGAAGAGGTCAGGGCGCGGTAGAGATAAGAATGGAAAAAGATAAGTTCAGAGTTGAAAGGCACTTCAACCGAAGGATAAGAGAAAGAACCTTCATCCCAGGGGACCTTGTTCTCCAAGAGGTTAAGCAGCCAAAGAAACTCTACCCTCAGTGGGAAGGACCGTTCATTATCCATCAAAAGAATGGGCGGGCTTCATATCGGCTGAAGAATATTGAAGGATACGAACTACCACACTCTTGGTACACAGAATGTTTGAAAAAGTTTTATATGTAAATTTCATTTAAACACCAATCAAAGAAAAAGATCATTTTTTGAGAAAAAATTGCAACACCTTAGGGCTATCACGCTCGGCCATCGTTCCATTTACAGGCTATCATGCCTTGAAAAGAAACACCTTAAGGCTATCACGCCCGGCCATCGTGCCATTTATAGGCTATCATACCTTAAAAGCAACACTTTAGGGCTATCACGCCGACCATTGTGCCATTACAGGCTATCATGACTTGAAATTGCAACACCTCAGGGCCATCGCGCTCAGTCATCGTGCCAGTATTACACCCAGTCATCGTACCAATACAACAACGTAACCACATGGTTAATAGGTGTAAGGAAAAAACTAAACAAAGTGAACTTGATTTTTTGCTATATCAAGCTATTAGAACGTCGGTCGCTCTAGGCAGATCCAATAGCCAGTAGTAATTCACAAAATACGAGATAACAGAGTAAGTCAAAATGGAGATTGCCATCCATTAAGAACCATAAAATTTCAAAAATAGTGTCTGAATCCGCAAAAGAAAAAAATTTCAAACTTTACAAAGCCTTCCATCAATTACAAAATCCCTTTATCTCTAAAAAACTACAAAACCTTAGTAAACTAACAATCACCATCCAAATATTTCTTTGCAGTTGACTCCTCAGCAGCATTGGAGACACTGTCATTGGATTTTCAGGCATCTTCTTTAGTACGAGGAACTCTCTGCCAAGATGGGCCGCCACACCTCCAGATGCTAAGTAAGAAGCTTGACCGGGCGCAAAGCACGTTTGGCTAGGGAGGCGTCCAAACTTCTTGTTATTGAAGCGGGTCTTGAAATACCCCTAACCAATTAAACATGGTTTAAACATCTAATAATATATACTAAGGCCTAAACATGCCTAACAATCCATTGAAAACAACAATGGTCATATCAAAATAAGAATTACACCTTGTGACCATTTAGGGCAAACATGTGCCCTAATGAATTAATTAGGATCCAAATTGGATTCCTAAGCCTTATAATCAAGGAATGAACATAATAAAACCATTACCAAAGAAAACCAAGCTCAAAAACAAGTTCTAACACAAAATGTGCTTTAAAACTCCTTAAAGCACGTTTTTTAGTGTTGTCCTGGAAAAATTGTTTTTTTGGGTGACTTTAAGAGCTTGATTACCCTTAAATATACTAATGTGACATAATGTACCACATTAGAATGCCTAATTCAAGTTTTAAAAGAAAAACAGAAATTTATGCACCAAAATGTGAATAGTACCCAAATAGTGCAAAATTAAGTCTTAATTGACTAAGATGGTCAATGGTCAACATTGAATTCTAAAATTTACTCATAATAGGCGGAAATACAGCTGTTATCCAGCCATACATGACAATCAAAATATCTATACATGAGTAATTTTTTACGATTCCATAATTATACTTATCTTAACATATAAGCAAAATTTGCCTCTCTCTTCCATTCCAACTCATTCCAGCCGTTCCTCTTGGACTCCAAACCCTCCCTTTTAGACATTGTTATGTTCTTGAGCTACCAACTTCAAAGATGAACTCACTTTGATCAAGGTACACATTCAAATCTTATTATAGTTCAATCTCTTCATCTTTTCTTCCTCTTTCCATTGATCTAACTTCCAAACACTTTCACCCACTCATATACCACGAGTTGGTGTTCAAAGGGAAGGTGTTTTTTTGGCTGAAATCAAAGAGGAATGGGGAAAATCAAAGCTAACTCCTTATAAAGTAAAAACATGCTCTAAGCATATAACTCTTCATCCAGTTCACTTTCAGTTGATTTCCTTGGTTCTTTTGACTCATTTATCCTCCTTTGTGTACTTAATCAGTACATCCTCAACACTTGAAGAGGTGGCCGATTTCAACCTAAATCACCATTTTAAGGAGTTTTCAAAGAGTAAGTTACCTAGCTCTTTCTACCTTACTTTGATAAGCTCTTTTATCATGACTTTAAAGGATATTTAATACTCCTTTCATACTCCATAAACAGGCTTAATTATTGCTTGGAAAAGCCCTACAATTCAAGATAAAAATATGATTCTTATAAGTTCATTTTTACATCTTTAAGTGTCTTAGGTTTCTAAATTATACCTTTTTTCCCTTGCATAAATGTGGCCGAATTGGTGCTTGGAAAATTGGTTGTCATTCTGTCCAAAGGGAAGAAATCAAGCCTAAGACCAATCTTGACAAAGTAAGCTAAATTCTGACTTAAATGATGTGTAATCAAGTTCATATATATATATATATATATCATGAGCTAAAAACTAACCTAAGCTATTTTAAATAGGCCGAGAGTGTGAGGTGCTGTTTGGTTGACTTTGTGACATAAAATCAGTAAGTACACTTACCTTATGTTATTAAGGTTTTAATGTAATGTTTGTTACAATTAAAATAAAGCGAGGGGTTAATTAGGTGAATATAACTTAACTATGTGTTAAATGTTAATTAACACTTTTGGCTATCTTACTTGTATTTAGATGACTTATAATGTCATAGAAATGATTTAAGTGGTTAAAATGAAAATTATAAAAATATTGGGTAAATTAAATAAAAGCCGAGACTAATAGTCAATTTGGACATTTTACATTTATATGTAATTATGTTATATGTTAAAGTTGTATATGGCCATGTAATTAGGCCACTTTAGATTATGTTATTTCAAGCTTTAAATTATATTTAGAGTGATAAACATAATTACCACAAAGACTTGGGGTAAAACTGCAATTAAAACAAAACTGGGGGCTAAATAATATTATAGCCAAAAATTAGAACTTAAAATGAATATATGTAAATTATAAGATGAGTAAATTACTCGGAATCTCCTTGAGGATTGGGTATAATACAGTTAACCCCCTTGTGTTTCATATAATTATTGGTAACCACCTTGAGGTTACAGTATCTTTGACTATGAGCCCCCAAACTATAATTCTATTATCAAAACGTTAACCACGTGCTGACCCATCATCTTAATCACATTATTAATGACATGCTGGACAAAAAACACTACTTAATCAGCATTCTTATTGTCGGAAAAACGTCAACCCTACCTCGAAAATGCATCTAAATTAGGATTAAGGAGAGTTAAAAATGTTGATTAAGCAGTTTTATTGTCCATGTTGGCATTAATAATGTGATTAAGCTGATAGGTCAGCATGTAGTTAATGTTTCGATATAAAGTTATAGTTTGGGGGCTCATGGTCAGATATACCGCAACCTCAAGTGGTTACTAATAATTATGATAAACACAAGGCGGTTAACCATTCCTGAAGGGGGTTCCGAGTAATTTACTCTAAGATTTATTAAAGTTTGGGGGTAAAAGTGTAATTTCTATAAAAATTGGGTTGAAAGCGTAATTATTGGTAAAATTGGTCAAACACGAGAGTACATGAGTCAACACTGACCATGTTAGGAGCTTTGCCCAAATTTGATGACATAAATAATTAATTTGTGACTTTATAGTAAGATTATAAGTAAAATGAAAAATTTATAAAGTTTTAGGGGTATAAACATAAATACTGGAAATTTCTGGGTAGGAATAGTAATTATAACATTTTGGTAAAGTTTGATGATTTATAGAATATTCTATAAGGCTTAAATAAGAAGTGTACAATATATAGTTTTATGATATTATAAAGTTATAATATAAATGGGGTCAATTTGAAAATAAGAAATTAATTGGGCTGCAAAATGAATAAGAACAGCCATGGGTCTGTTCGGTAAATTATTAGATATAAAACTATAGGTTATACAAGTTATAAGATTAAAATGTCATAATATATAATATATGTAACATGACATTAATAATGTGGTAAAATTGTAATAAAGAAAATGTGGGGAGTTGGAAGAATTATGGCCATAACATTGGGGCCTGTTGAGCAATATTAAAACTCTATATGAAAACTATAGGTTAAAGTTATTAGATATAAAGTATCATATTATATGATAATGATATAAGGATACAATTGTAACATTATATAATGTTATGTGGTCAAAATGAAATTAACGTAATATGGGGTTGTAGCCAGAGGCGAAGCTAGGATTTTTTGTAAGGGGGGCGAGATTTTCTTTAATATATTAATTAATATTTTAAAATTAATTTTAATTTTAAATTATTAAAAATTTCATTAATTTTTAATTATATTAAAAATTGATATTAGATATTAAATTTGACATAAAAATTAAAATAAATTGAAATATATAGATTAACCTATAAATAAGTTTGTTTTACCTTTTCTATTTAAATTTTTTTTATAAATTGGTATACTAAATTATATGTTATGCAATTAATAAAGAACAATAGTTCTAAACTCGTAGTGTTTTTCTAAAAAAATCTTCTAAAAATTATATTGAGTAATTCTAATATTATTTAATTTACAAAATCTGTAATAAAAAACTAAAAACACTTGCATTATGGATATAAGAGGTACATGATTACTAAGACTGACATAATAATCTGTTTTACTTTAGACTATATTGCTAAAATAAGAATATTAAGAGTCTTCTTATCTATATAGACTAAAAATGATTTTTTACAATATAATTCTGAAACAAATATACATATTAATAGAAATTAAATTGATGATAAATAAAACTTAGTGATATCATGTGATATTTTACATAATGTTATGGGGGCGAACAAATATCTATTAACATAAATAAAACATATAACAATAAAATTATAACTAATTTAAGTATGTACCCGAGGGAGTTGGGGGGGCCGCACACCCACCAGCCCCCCCTTGTCTCCGCCCCTGGTTGTACGCGTGAATAAAGGATGATAGGAAATAAATTTTATACTATATTCTATAATGTTAAAAATGTTATAATAGTTATATGATATTAATGTGATTAAATGGAACTAGTATAAGTAAGAATATTCACATGAAATGTGACAATTAATGAATAATGGGATTTATAAACTAGAGTGTATATTAAATAAACTTTAGAAGTTTTTATGATATAATATAAATGTTACAGGACATTAGGATACAAAATTTAATATAAGTTTGTACAATATAATACAAACTAGTAAGAAATATCATCTCACATAAAATGATGAAATGTAACATTAAATAAATGGATCTTAGAATTCATATGTATATGTATAAAAGAAAAATAAGTGTATATGAATGATTAAATAAACCTTAGAGGTTTAATGTAATATGGAACATTACATAATATTAAGATTATAATCTTAATGAGGATTTGGGTATTTGGGTAAGATAACACAATCAAGTTAAATTAATTACTTTACATAAGTGACAAGATGTATCATTTAATTATTGAGTTTATAATTCTTATATATTTGTATATATATAAACATATGAAGTGAAATGAATTATATAATATGGTTGGGAACCATATGGTATTTAATGATGAATGTTGAATATAATTTATAAGCTATAAGTTATAAAGTTTTAAGGTTAAGTGTAACATATTACAAGGTAAATGAATTATATAATACAATGTATTATAATGAATGTTATAAATCAATGTGAATGAAATTACAAACAAATGTACTTGGATAAACTAACCAAGTCAACATACTTGACCAAGTCAAATGATTTGACCAACTCATGCATAAATAGAGTTTAAGGAATAATAATATTACATGACATATTATGACATGTAAGTGTATAGTTATATGGTATACTTTCGTATATATATACAATTAAGTATACAAGTGAATATATTCATGTATATGTACATATAATTATGATATAGAACCGCCTTCGATGTCCTCCCTTCTCCCTCTTCTTCTCACCTCCCTCTCGCATCCCCCACCACCATGTCGACACCAGTAAACTGTAACCGCCATGTGTCACCCCTTCTCCCTCTTCGATGTCCTCCCTTCTCCCTCTTCTTCTCACCTCCCTCTCGCATCCCCCACCACCATGTCGACACCAGTAAACTGTAACCGCCATCTCACCCCCACCACAAACATCCCTTGCCTCATACATCGCCTGCGCTCCACCACCAGTAATACCACCACAAACAACTTGCCTCCATTTCAAATATCCCTCAGCAACACCCAGACTTTTCACAACGACCGTCCAATCCTGTTTCTGTTCAATCTCCTTTTTTCTTAAATCCTCACGGTTCTGAAATGGCCATAGACTTCTTAGACCCAGCACGGAAGCCAACCCCAGGAGCAACTGTTTTCACTGACAATATTCACCCAGCTTCCAGACCAGGAACAATTTGGAAACTTTTTGACAAATATGGGCAGATTGTGGGTTTAAGGATACCAAAAGTCTTACGAATGCGCACCCAAACCAGATACGGATTCGTGGAGTATATGTCAAAGAAGGAAGCTGATCTTGCCATCTCAGAGACAAACGGCGTGCAGGTGGACAGCAATATACACAGACTCAATCCGCATTTCAGAGGAGGTTTCAAGCGGGGCCAATACACTATGCAAGATGGACCCCAAAACAGAGTATGTCGCAGGATGAGAATATCGCGTCACACCAACAACAGTCCTCACCTCCATCACCGGGTGTGCAACAGAATACTGGGGCGCCGATCCACGAAAAGCCCAGGTCAGAGGGACACATAAGTCTAAATGCTTCAGCTTACATGAAGGAATGGTTAGATAGGAGCATAGTAATAGATTGTCCCTCACCGATGAATATCAGAGACGTCAAAAGCATGATTGGAGATTGGGGAAAAAGCTTTGAAGGTGTTGTAAGTCTATCTCAACTGAGATTCCTAATAGTTTTCAGTTCCCACGAGCAGGCCGTAAATTTCAAATCATCGGACGTTGGGGTTAGTCTCGGATGGAGGAAAATTTTTTGGCAGCCTACAGACCAACTGGCTAGACGACGTGCTTCTATCGCTATTAGAGGCATACCAGTGCAGGCATGGGCAGAAGAAGCGGTACATGCCATCACCCAACATCTAGGGGATATCATAGAAATCAGTACAGATATGAACCGGTTACCAAGCTTCTTGGAGGCGCATGCTACCATAGAGACTAAAAGGATGTCAATTATCAACGATGAGCAAATCGTGGAGGTGGGAGGGATGATCTACAACGTGGGAATAATTGAGTTCTGGTCAGAAGCATTATCGGAGCACAACCAGGAGAATTTCAAAGCCACGTCACCGCAAACACCAACTCGGGCGGTGGCGGTACATCACCATCTGGTGCAAGAAAAATTCCAAGAGTCACCAGCCAAATCACCCAGGATGGTAGCGGATAAGGCGGCTGATTTTTTCGAGGCATGTATGAAGATAATGCCAAATTCAAATTCAAATCTGGAGCAGCCGCTATCGTGTAAGCTGTTGGAACGGTCATCTATTATAGGGGACAGACAAAGTGATTTCCAAGACCAAGGCAGAGAAGGAGATTATTTTACATACCGACAGCGCATGCTCTTGGGAAAAGGTAAAGATAGCTTAAATGGAATTGGCAGCTCACACGCGGGGGAATTTGAACAGGGGGAATGCAGTAGGCAGGAACAGGCTAAGTCCTACCGCGATGAAGATTCCGAGGAAGTTGCTTTAATGGACACAGATGGCACAGATTCCCCCTCTACCTGTGTGGGTTTCCTAGATGTATCTAATAATGGATCCCCTTCCCCAGTGAACTCTAAGGCTCTAGAGGAGATCAATCTTAAGGTGATCCTGACCCCAGAAATAGAGGCAGAACAGCTGAGTCAGAAGCAAATGTTCCATCGTAGAAAAGGCGTCCGTAAAAAGCAAGCTATCTCAGCTGAGGCTAGGAAGTGTTTCAAGTACGGTCAAAGACTGAAAATTATCACGCCCTTCCCGGCAAAGTCCCTAGCAAATATTGACAGAATTATGAGGAATCAGTATAAGAGAAGAAAGGAAAGCAAAACTGGCCCGAAGAACTGCACTGCTAAATGACAAAGTAACAAGTAAAGTTACGAAAGTCAACTCGGAAACAAGTATACAAATCCGAGGACATAGAAAGGTGGAAGGCATCAGACGGGTCAATGGAGGAATTAAACGTATTGAAAATTTCACAAGTAAGGATCAAGGCTGATGGGGTCACAGTGTGATGCAGATTTAATATACAGAACCGGTAGGAACCTCAATGGTCCGGCAACAATTGAATTCTCTGTTTTTGATTTTGTCTTTTATCTGTAGGATTTCGGTTCAGTTTTTGTAAGCCATATGACACTCTAGCAAGGAGAAATCCTCTGCTATATTACCAGTCTACTGGTTAAACTTAGCTACATCTGTAGCACCCTGATAAAAAAAACATATAATTATGATATACAATAGTTTGGTATAAATATTAAGATGTTACTAAACTGTAAATGAAATTCATGAATTATAACGAATTAAACTCAACAGTAGAAACTACTACGAGCTACGACTTTCATAACTAGACCTATTAATTTAACTAAACCCGAGCCGGGATGTGATTTAGTTAATCATTGGGATTAACTCATTGTGATATGTTTATTCCAGATCGTACATCTACCGGGAGCATCAGCCGAGCGTAGTTAATACGCTAGTGTTTATTACGATGAACGGTATGTTATTGGTGTGGTATGACCATCTTGAGGCTTTTCTTGGGGCCAGACATTGTTTGTTTAAATTTCCAAGAGCGATATGCGTGATATATGTATATATATATATATGCATGAAATGTTATGTTTTTTTTATAAGTGGGGTAGGTTTTGAACCCAAGACCTTTGGTTCGAGGATACCACTCCTCTACCGACCAAGTCACAAGGGCATGAAATGTTATGTGTTTTATTTACTTGTCTTTCTCGCATTAATTACTTGTGCGCGAATGTCCTTCGGACTAAAATTACGTCGACTATAGATCGATTTATATAAACATACATATACGGGTAAGAAAGTGAAGTGTCGTTACCTAATATAGTACGATGAGTATTATTATCACTTTAACCTAAGTAAAACACTTAGGTACGAGACTCGGCTATACCGGTCTTTAGAGCATGGATCTCGAACATGAATATGTGACCTAGACTTTTCTAGGTAATTGCGTAAGACCCTTAGGGCAGCTGTATATAAAGGAATGCTCCATAACCTAAGATTATACTTTAGGGAACTGATTAATATTTAATCACATAATGGAGTCTTGTTATATGAATTAAAAATCCAGTAGTTTCTGACTACTGTTTGTGCATTGTGATCACTTGAGTGTTTACCCGGATCGGGTTCTACTCTAATTAAATCCAAACGAGCGTACATAGATCATTGGTCAGGAATGTACCGTTGCTAGTACACGGCTTTTGCCTTATTAAATGACGCCTTATTAGGCAAAGAGGAAGTCCTGAGATCTAATATCTTTGGCCGGAATACGCTACCGATGGTGCACACAAGACGACTGTCCATTAATGAATTTAATTATGGGTTGTTCTAACTTGGCACCCAACTTACAATGAGAATTATAATATGTTGTTGATTGGACCTGAGAGGTCGGTTGTAATAAACGAGTACAAGTTCATTCACCTAAACGACTACGCGTTTTATCGCTTTCTCTCGTTTATTGTTGTTATACATTTTGTTGCTTGTGAAATGTAGTGACTGCATTGTTTGCATTAAACTATTGTCCGATCATGTATTTACAATCTTATTATATTTGTAAACCGGTAAAGCATGTAATCAACCTAATGTTAACGGTTAACATGACTTAAGTGACCGATGCTCTATTGCAGCAACGAACCAAAATGAGGCGCTCCCACCTCTCTCCTAAATCCCCCCTGACCGTTCCCCTCCCCAACCAACCATCACCATGCACTCCGCCTCTTCTCCGCCGCTAACCTCACATAGAACCGCCATAGCTACACAAACCACCCCTCTCCGCCATAGCCAAACACACACAAAACACCACTTGCTCCTAAACACCACAGAACATCTACTTTCTCCCACCACCCACGCTACTTTCTCACATCACCCACGCTCGAATCACCACACCCTGCAAACTACTATGCAAAACACCAAGAAATATCACCCAACCAGATATGGATAGCACGAAAACAGTCCCCGGGGCAACGGTCTTCATCAACAACATCAACCCATCATCAAGGGTATGGACCCTATTCAAAATCTTCGACAAGTACGGACGCATTATAGGCATTCGCCTGCCCGAAAATCCAAGGGTGCGCACCAAAACCAGGTACAGTTTCGTCGAATACAAATCCAAGCAGGAGGCAGACGAAGCCATAAAAGAAACAGATGGGATGGTGCTTGATGGTAACCGTCTTCAAGCTCAAACTGCCATGATATGGAAACCGGCCACAAACTCCCCACCACCGAAATTCCGCTGGGCCAAGAAGAACCCAAGCTTCATGTGAGAGCAAAGACAGGAACAGAACCCGCGCACCACCTATTGATCACCCACCTAACCCATCTAGCCCCTCCAAGCGCACAAAAGGCCACATCAGCTTAGATTTTCCTCTCTACATGAAGGAGAAGCTCGAAAGAAGCATAACTATACATTCCCCGGCGGCAATGAAGATAGAAGAAGTCAAGGATGTGATTAGCAAATGGACACAGGACTACGAAAGTATAGTATACCTGTTATTTAAAAGCTTCCTCATAGTTTTCAAATCACATGCCACAGCTGAAACCTTCAAAACGTCTGAAGCTGGAAACATACAAGGATGGCAAAAGAACTCTTGGCACCCCACAGACCAACTGACGCGGCGGCGTACCTCTATAGCCATTAGAGGTATACCGATCCAGGCATGGGTAGAAAAAACCATACATTTAGTTACCCGTCACCTAGGCGACATTGTAGCCATCAATACATACATGAATCGGCTGGCGAAATTCTTGGAGGCGCATGCCATGATCGAAACCAAGAGCATGGCGATTATCACGAAGTAAATACAGTAGATTTGAGGGTGTACTTTACAATATAGGAATCGTTGAGTTTGGTCCGAAGAATTATCAGAACATGGACAGGAAAACAACAGAAGCGCAATCCCCTGAATGCGGAACAGGTAGAGGCGGTAATCCATGAAGCAACAAATGATGGCACCTACTGTCAAGCGGCGGCATCAAGCCTCCAGATGCCATGCGCACCAACGCACCGTATCCACCGCGGAGTAGGAAAAAAGAAAATATCACCAAGATAAGGAAACGATGTCGTTCTCTGCAACCAGTACCATGATCTACCAAATTTCATTATCCACTGGATATGATCACGGCAACGCAAAGGTTCTTATTCTATCAGGGAAGAGAAACTGACACTTTTCAGAAAATCCAATCCCTTGGCCCCTTCCGCTTCGAGGATTTAATCATGAGTTGGGTAACGACACGGTAAAGTAGCTACAGAGAAGGTGGACATCAATCTCAATTCCCTATGCACCAAAAAGATATTTTCAATATCCAAAAACTGCCTCCCAACAAACCTGGAAGTACGAGGAAAACTCTCCCTGGAATCGACAATCATCACCTTCACACTTTTGTCGGCCACCCATAATGAAAATAATCTCTTTGCCGATAATCCAAATGCACCGCAGGCCCTCTACCCGCACTATTGCCGCTGATTCTAACTGACATCTCCATGCAACCGCCTCATCATTCAACAACTCAAAACACCCCAGCCCTCTCCACAAACTAACACAGCCAACCAACCGCCCCACAAAACAACAGCCAATCAACCACCCCATCTTCTGCCACCAGACCGTCGTCGCAAGCTCACCCCTCACCCCTCTAACCCCCCTCTCCCCCAGAATAAGCCTGGAAGCCCACCTTTCTGATAACCTAAGCCCAAGTTCCTCATTACTTGCGGGCCTCTTCCAAGCCAGCCCCACCACCACAGAGGCCCAGAAATGCCTGGACTTTGGTAGGAAGTTGAACTGCCACTATCCCAGTCCTGAAACTGCGTTACAAAACTACACACAAATCCTGAGGAGAAGCAAACGAGTGGAAGAAAAGAAAAGTAGTAACCGCCATGACAAATGCCACTGTCATATGTTTCAAAAATCTCAAAGGGGTAAATCGAAGAGAGAAGTGGGCCCTGTTCAACAAGGAAGTACGGGAATCAGGCACAAATCTAGTCGCTATCATGGAAACTCAGAGGGCTCAACCTCTAGATGAGCACGGACCATGGGGACAAGCTAATAACGAAAATTCTTTGCACGTCCCCACAGAAGGCCGTTCAGGCGGATTGATAATACTATGGAATCCAAACGTCATTACAGTCTCCAACTCACGACAGGGCAGCCGATGGGCAGCAATTGAAATCGACTGGCCAAATATCCCCTTCAGCGGAGTTATATCTTCCTATATTCTCCAACTCAACCAGAAGCGCGAAGGAACATGTATCCAGAGATATTAAGCCAGAACTTTCACAGGCCCATTCTAGTTGTGGGCGACTTCAATGAAGTAATGAAAGGGAGTGACCGCAAGCGTGGAAAAGATCACATATGCACAAGAGGTATGGAAGACACCTACGTGATTAGGTCCAGCAACTATGTTTAATCGAAGTTGATCTGGTAGGAGCCAAATACACATGGAGAAATAAAAAATCAATGAGTCGAATAGATAGAGTTTTTGCCCAAGCCGATTGGTATGCAATATGCCCGGGTCTAACACTCACGGCACATCCATGGAGATTATCGGACCACCGGTACATGAAAATTATCTTAACAGAGGTCAATTGGGGACCAAAGCCTTTTAGAGCCCTAAATGGGTGGCTCCATCACAAGGAATTCAAACAATTTTTTAGGAGCGAGTGGGGGAAACTGGGAAACAAACCTCTCGGCATAAAACTCAAAGAGATCAAGAAGCCTTTGCGACAATGGAATCTAAATGTTTACGGACATCTTGATCAGAAGCTGAAGCAGACACTCAATGAGCTGGCGCAACTGGATGCTAACTTGGAAACCTCCGACCCAAGCGAATCACTGGAGGCGCAGAGAACAAATTTAGTCAATGAAGTCTGGAGTATCATGCGGGGAAACGAGAGGTATTGGCGCCAAATGTCAAGGGAGAAATTCATAAAAGAAGGCAATCAAAACACTGCCTATTTTCACAGAAAGGCATCCATTAACAGAAGAAACAACACAATCACATGTCTCGACGTAAATGGTTCCTTGACTTCTGATCCAAAGGCCATTCAAACAGCAGTACTGAAGTTTTATATCAACCTCTTTGCAGCTAAGACACCGTCTGGTACTACACCTCCCCTCTCAGGCCGTGTACGATTAATAGAAGCTGAAGCAAGATCCCTCACTACAAGACCGACACCAGAAGAATAAAGACGGCAGTTTGGTCGATTGATGGAAACAAGGCACCGGGATATGACGGGCTAATTTTTAACATCGTCAAAGGAATATGAAATACTATCGAGCACGAGTTCTCTAACACGGTCCTCAGTTTCTTCGATACGAATAAGCTCCCGAAAGGTAGTAACATGACATGGCTCACCCTCATTCCAAAGGTCCCATGTGCAACAAGGGTTGAAGAATTCCGACCTATCAGTATGATTGGGATTGTGTACAAAATCATCGCTAAAATCCTTTCCACTCGGTTAAGCAAGGTAATTGACAAGTTGATCCAGGGCACTCAGACTACTTTTATCAAAGGAAGGAACATAATTGAAGGACCGCTCATCATGAGCGAAGTGATTTCATGGCTCAAAAGGAAAAGGCAACCCGGGCTGTTACTCAAAATTGATTTCGCCAAGGCGTTTGATTGTCTTCATGGGTTTTTATCGATCGCATGCTGTTTTTCCTTGGTTTCAACGCTATTTGAGGAGCTGGATTGAGGAGTGCATCTCCACCACACAAATCTCCATTCTCATCAATGGTGTTCCATCTCCCCCCTCAAACCAAGGAGAGGAGTTCGCCAAGGCGATCCACTCTCACCGCTCCTTTTAGTTCTAAGTGTAGAATGTTTGGGATGGCTGCTAGAAGAGGCAATCTCAAATGGTAGTAGAAGGGGTTTACTAATCGGTCACAGTGAAATCCTCATCTCTCATCTCCAATATGCGGATGACACATTAATTTTCTGTATGCCAAGTCAGAACGAAATGGAGGCAGTGAAAATGTGTTTAACAAATATTCTCGGAAATGTCAGGACTGGAAATCAACTGGTCAAAGTCAGTGGCCTACCCAGTCAACCTCAGCGCAAATACTACTCACCTGGTGAGAGAAATTTTTGACTGCCGGATAAAGTCACTACCCATGACATACCTGGGCTTTCGTATCGGTTCTCATCCGCAACGGGCTAGCCACATGGAAACCGGTACTAGATAAAATAGCAAACAGGCTTGTAGGATGGAAATCCTCCTCGTTGTCCAGAGCAGGGCGCCTCATTCTCATTAAATTTAAAACGGTATTAGGGAATCTCCCCTTATATTATCTAAGCCTATTCAAAATTCCTAGAAATGTGCTAAAACAGATCAACAAGCTGCAAAGGAATTTTCTGTGGGGCAAAGGAAACAATAGAGGCTTGCCGCTATTGTTATGGAGCACACATGAAGAGTAAACCAGATGGCGGACTTGGGATAACAGACATCGAGGGAAAAAACGCAGCACTTCTTTTAAATGGTGGTGGAAATTCCACCAAGATGACGGTATGTTGTGGAAGAACATAATCTACGCAATATGATCTTGACATTAATCTTCCAATCACTGATGCAACCTGGCAACAAGTTCGGCGCAAGGGAGTTTGGAAAACCATACTATCAATATCTGAATGGCATCCTTCACATGCGCATATCATGGAGAATAGCATCAGGTGGGCAGTCTCAAATGGTCGACGAGTTCGCTTTTGGCATGAAGTCTGGGTGGGAACTCAATCCCTACGTTCTCGGTTTCCCAGGCTATATACTATTTCAGAGCAGAAATATGCAACTGTGGTAGATCTAGGCTTCTGGAATGGCTACTCGTGGAACTGGTCTTTAATGTGGCGGAGACAATTGTTTTTTATGAAAGAGCCCAAGTCGAGGAGCTATTATCAGTGATTGATGATTCTCCCCTTTGCCAAACAGACGAGGAGGACCACCTGGAATGGCAGCTCTCAAATGATGGTAACTACACCTCAAAGAGTTTCTATGATGCGGTGATTCGGGCTAAGACAACAGCAAGTGTCTCATGTGTCGGGCATATTGGCGCAAGCTAGCTCCACCTCGAATTGAATTGAAGTTTGGTTCTTCCTCCAGGGACGGCTATAGACGAAGGATTTACTCTTTGCTAAAAACATGATCTCGTTAAGCCAGCTGCGATGCCCCTTCTGTTGCACTGTAGTTGAAACAGCAAATCATCTCTTTATGCATTGCAAGGCTACCTGGAAACTATGGTCTACTATACTCGATTGGTGGGGTATAACCTTCACCTTCCCACAATCTGGCTTAGCCCTTTATCAAGCTTGGATAGGCACACCACTGCCCCGCCACAAGAGCCTATTGTGGTCGTCCTCCTTATTACACACTATTTGGACAATTTGGAATCTACGTAACCGGGCAATCTTTGACGGTGCTGCACCAGATTGGACAGAAGCAGCAAACAGGGTTAAAAGGACCAGCTGGGAATGGTGCAAGAATCAGATTCCCCTACCTCCCCACTTCATCCTTTCCTCTCGAAACCTCTTTGATGTTTTTTTAACTGAATATTACTTGTCTTCTCTATCTCATCTCTTAGGCGAGAAGGGCTTTCAAGCCATAGTATTGCCTCTCTTGTAACTGGTTATACCAGCAAACTATAAAAAAAAAAGTGACTTAAAGTGACCGATAGGGTCCAAGTATCATGCCTAGCATACTCAGTGTTTCGTTGAGCCTTTATGACTATCATTTTCAGGACATTGAGCGCGTTGAAGCCGAAGTGCGGGACCCTGGGTAGATAGGGGTTTCGATTTTTGTTACCGCACTTAGATCTTTGTGTTTATTATTACAATGTTGTTGTATATATTCAGGAATTGTTAGACGCTCACTTGTCATATTGTATCGACTTTGGATTTAGTATGGTGTAGTAGTTAGTTATCTCGTTCATCACTGCGGATTATTATTATCGTTGTTCTATTATTATATTTCGTTTCGGGCGTGTCTTGGCTACAGCTAGCTGTAGCCATCGTAGATACATCCATCGCTTGCGGGTTTTTTTAAGGCGCTGGTCGGTTTTTGTTTTTTTTTTTTTTTTTTAAATTGTTGTAACTTTTAATAAGTCCAAAATGAAAAAATTATATCATTGTTCACCTAAATTCAAGCTCTTCAAAATAAGACCAGTCATGGATATATTTTGACAACTTTAAAAAAATTACATGTATAGTGCACAGAACATAAAAGAAAAATTGTACATATGGTCTTACAAACCTGTACAAATGTACACTAAAACTTGTACATCCTCATGTAAAAACATGTACATCCTCGCATTAAAAATATATAGATAATCATATAAACCTGTACGAATCATTAAATATGTACATCCTTAGATTAAAACCTGTACATATAAGGAAGAACACTTGTACAAATGGTCATACAAACATGTCCAGATGTTCATCAAAACATATACATTCTCATAATTGAACATGTACATTGTCACATTTGAACATGTACATCGTCACATTAAAACATGTACATTCTCACATTAAAATATGTACATTCTCACATTAAAATATGTACATTCTCACATTAAAGTATATAACAGTTTCCAAATAGATTACCCTAACCCCACACACCCTAAAACCCACCCTAGGAAAGCTAAAAAAACGTCAAAGACATTTTTAGGGTTTAATGACCCTAAACCCGCTACCACACACCCTAAAAACCTGTCGAGTTAGTTGCTACAATATAACGTATGAAACAAATTCCAAATAGATTACCCTACCCCCAAAACACCTCAAAACCCACCCTATGATAGCTAAAAACGCGAAGGCATTTTTAGGGTTTGCAGTAGCATGGGGTTTAGGGACCCTAAACCCGCTACCACAAACTCTAAAAACCTGTCAAGTTAGTTGCTACAATATAAAGTACAGAACAAATTCCAAATAGATTACCATACCCCCAAAACACCCCAAAATCCACCATATGAAAGTTAAAACCGTCGAATTCACCACTTATTACTTAATGAATCATAATATCAATTTTAATGAATCATAATACAAAATTAATGAATCATATTATCATTTTAGTGTATCATCGTATACATGTAAAAATAATTTTTTAAAAAAAGTTGTCAAAATACATCCATGACTGGTCTTATTTTGAAGAGCTTGAATTTAGATGAACAATGATATAATTCTTTTTTATTTTGGACTTATATATTAAAAGTTACAACAATGTAAATTTATTGTAATTATTATATAGATAAAGAAAAAGAAAAAAATTATTTACACAAAAAAAAGAAAAAAATGGAAGTACAAAGCCTTTGTCGTGTTGGATGTTCGATCGTTGTGTGCTCCCCTCCCCTCCCATTTCTTTTATTTTTATTTGACTAAAATACCCCATCTGTAGCCATCTAGCTACATTCACTTGTAGTCAAGAATTTGTCTTTCGTTTCTGCTTCTTTACTCGCATGGGCGAGTAATGGCATGTCAAACCCGAGTGAGGATTATTATTGTTTAAACTTCCATTGTGAGACGTTTTTAATTATGCTACGAGAGAGATTATTACGAGTTTAACGAGAGGGGTGTTACAGGTCTTCTTTGCCACTTCTTTGAAATCAAGCTCAGAGCACAAACTCTCGTCAGTCAGTTCCCCTTTCTTAAGAAAGTATTACATTACGGCGTGACGGCATACGTTAACAACATTCCCGCACTGAGAAGAGAGCAATTCCCTCAGATGAGAAATGGCGGTACTCTGCCTCTGAGATTCCTCTTGGATTTGACGAGTAAAAGCCATAAGCCTAGAACTTGACCCTCGAGAGTCTGCACCAAGGCGGATACTGGTCGTGGCTAGAATTCGCAACAACTAGCTCCTCGGTCAAGTTGCTAATCTGGTCATTCAGATTCCCAACAAGCTTCAAAAGCCCTCGGAGCCTGGCCCAAAAGAACAAATGAGCACCACGGAGGGAGTGAGAAGAAAAGAAGAAGAAAAAATAACCAAAGGAAGTCAAAAAAGGGGAAGTCAGGATAAAGAAAGCTTTTCACCTTTGGCAGATAACTTTGTATTTTCAGATTGAAGAAGGGACAGAGACTCCTCCATATTTTTGATCTTATCCACGAGAGCGGTCTTCTCTTCCACCAGTGTGGCATTCTCCCGGATGAGGACGGCCTTCTCTTGCTCATGCGCAACCCTCGCTTACTCTTCAAGAGCAGCCTTTTCTTCTGCCAACACACTATTCTCTTTAATAAGTGTGGCTTTCTCTTCCACAAGAGCAGCATTTTCTTGGATAAGGGCAGCCTTTTCTTGCTCAAGCACGACGTTTTCTTTTTCAAAAGCAGCATTTCCTTTTATGAGGACAACTTTCTCGTTGGAAAGTGTGGCTTTCTCCCGGTCATGTTCGGTTCGAGCCTACCCCAGTAGTACTTCCAAATCAGAAAGATTTTGCAACCGGTCACTTCTTTCTTGAACAAACCAATTTCGTACCTGTTTCAAGGAAGCCGCCTCAGTCTCAAAGGGATGAATCCTTCCTTTAAGGGTGAAGACTTCATCCCTCGGCTTTCTCAATTGAGCCTCGTAATCGTCACATTGTCGGTTGCATTCCGACCGGGCTCTCTACAGCTCTTGGTTTAAAGTTGTAGTCCTTCGTTTCACTTAGGTAGTGATTTTGTCGTTGATAGTATCAACGTAGCTATTATGAACAGACTGAGATTTCTCCAGCTCTTCTTGAGCATTGTAAGCTCGGCACTCCTCGTATCGAAGCTTGAACTTTAGTATATTTGTATGAACTTCCACACTCTGGGCCATGGCCATTGTCTAAAAAAATATATGAGCAATAAAAAAGTAGAGCAAGTAAAACATAGAACAAACATTACAAAAAAGGAAGCACAAACCCGAAAGATTCCCTGCCACATGTAGTTAAGCGCCTCGTCAACGAGGATATAATGGCTTATAATAGCATCCGCTCTGCCATCCATAATTCTTAATCTCTCCTTAGCGGCTGTGATAGTGCGCAAAGGCGCAAAAATGCCGTCGGGAGATCAGACTTCTTGACATCCTCCTTCCAAAGATCAAAATAAGAGAGGTGAGTCACGAGTATAAATGGCATGGGTTGGCCGCAGTGGTAGAACCACCCCTCCTTGTCAGAAGGACCACAAAAGAATCTCTAACTGGCAGTTGAGGTATCGAAGAGGAAGCAATAAAGTCTTCCCTCATCTTACTCTGAAGTTTAGGATTCTCAGGAACCCCCGGTACTCTATTGCTCCTTACGCTCGGGACCCTCTGCTTCAGGGGTGTTTTTCTCAGTGGTAGCATCAACGTCTATCATATCTAAGTTCTTGAGCTTCTTGCCAGGTACCTTCTGTTTTCTATCTTTTAGTTTTGTCACAGCTTTCTTGCCGAGCTTCTTTAGGTAGGCCTCCTGGGCAGCGGCAACAAGTGGAGACCGACCGGTCACGGCGCCTTCAACAGTAACATGGGCTAAAATGAAACGCGGGAAAAAGTAACAAATGATTACCTAAGAACAAAAGAGGGAAAAATAGAAAAGATGGGAAAGCACCTTCAGTCTGAAGGTTAGGAACCGAGGCTCTTTCCTTAAGAGCAGAGTCGTGACCGGATCTGAAGAAAAATAACTTGTCAAATCAGGGAACAAAGTAGAAATTAGAATTGGATGCCTGGATTCCCGGCCCGAGCGAGGGCTAAGGTTCAAACCAGACCCAGGGGAAGAGGAAGAAGCACATGATGCTCAGACTTTGGACTCATTTGCCATGTACCTGGCAGGGGGCACTGTTCACCAATGCAGGCGACTCTAACTTTATCTTTCTTCTTTTTTCTCGCAGGGTCATTTACGCCTTCACTTCTCTGTCTATTCTTAGAAGCAGGAGCCTCTTCAGTCAAGCGCTTGGCAGCGTCCGTCGCAGCATCGATAGAGGCATAATAATCAACTTTCTCTTCTCTAACCTTGAAGACAACAAAGTTCCAGTTGTAGAATGGGCCCACCTTGTCCCCAATTAGAGGAAAATATGTGGAGAAAATTAACAAAAGTAAGAACAAAACCTACAAAAAGGAAAAGAATGGAAAGTAGGGGAAGGAAGGTTACATACTCTCAGAATGCTTTAATGAAGCCAACCGCGCGTCGGGAAGAATACCTCAACGCAGTCCTGCATACTGTTCAAATTTTTGAGAAACCGGGAGATAGGAATCTCCAAGATGGGTGTCGACACACTGCATAGCTGCCCTTAAAAGAGGGGCAGTAGGGAACTCCTAGAAAACGGCTGTGAGGAGGGACAATGACAAACCATCTTGAGTTCCAACTGGGCGTGGCCTTCTTGTAATCAAAAATAGAAAAGTCGGCCTTAACAGAGATGGTTAAACTATCAGGATCAACACACTGGTGAAAAAGTGAACAAAATCAGTTGCCTCGGCGTGAATCCCGTTCTCAGCACAGAGGGCGACAAATGTGTCAAGATAGGCTATCGCTTTAGGATGCAGATGGGCGAGAGTGTAGCGTTGTCGGATAAGGAAGCCGAGAACGAAAGGGTGTGGTGGAATTGACATGCCATGAAGAAAAAACTCGGAGTATACTACATACCCTAGACCGAAATCATCATAGGATGGGAATCGGTGGAAGGGAGATAAATGCGGGTGCCAAGTGGGACTTTGACATCCTTTAAAATGGATCTAAAGAGGATATGTTGAGGGAAGAAGGAAAGGGCTGGTGACCTTCAGTACAAGGATGGTCGAGGGGAAACAAAGTGGGACGAAAGTTCTTACCGGATTTGACGCCCTGGGCCGCCTCCCAAGCGGGAACAAGACCCATTGCCTTATCTTTCGTAGAGCTAGAAGAAGCCATGACTGTTAAAGGAAGAAGCTTGTGAAGTACGAAAAGATGGTAAGCAGGAAGAAGGCGGCTGTGACAAAGGTAAGAAGTTGAAAGAGCAGGAAGCAGTTGCAGAAGGGCAAGTAGAGAGAAATGAATGGGCTCTGAAATATAAAGGCGGTAAAATTTCCTCCCTCAACGTATTATTAAATATAATAAGCAGTAAAAAAACACCTTTTTGCAGAAAAAGGAGAAACTCTGTGTATTCCTCGTCAAAAGTAAACATGTGCACGCAATCAGAGTTTAAAAAGGGCACGAGCAAAGCACGAGAAAATAAGTTCATTTTATGACTCGACAAAGAAAAAGAACTTGTGGGACTAGGAAAGATGCTGACAGACGCTAGGGCGAGCTTGTAGAACTTTGAAAACCTAGCAAAATTTTCCAAAAGCACCCATGAAAATCACTGGAAGTTCTACTTTTTAAAGATAAAGGAAAAGGTAGAACTTGTGGGACTGATGAAGAGGGGAAAAACGAGACCAACCAGGGAACCGAGAAAGAGCCAAGGAAGTGATCCGGCCCCAACAACAGGTCACATAGCAAGAAATAAAGTATAGATAGCGATCGGGCGGATATGCCCGATAGCAGTGAATAAGTGTAGATATGCGATCGAGCGTCCGTAACCGGTAGGTTAAATGAAAGGATGCACAATAGTGATCGGTCACATGTGATCAGTAACACTTTCAATACTTTATAGTTTTAAAAGTAACAGAATGATAGCCTGGCAAATAAGCAAGCTAACAGGCTGGCAATACATGGAGTTGTAAAGAAAAGCTATAAATAGGGGTTCACCCCCAAGGAAATGGATACGCTATCAATACTTGAGCACCCTCTTGTCTTGATTCTTTGCTCTCATGCATCTCTCTCTATTAGTGTAATCTAACTCAGGGAACTAGGTAATCCAATGAAAGCGCTAGTGGAAGTCTAGGATCGAAGAGAGTTAGGCAATGTAGATGATTAGGGAAAGGATAACAACCTTTTCAATCATTGAAGGTGGAGTCTCTAAATTGGAACGACAATGATAAAAGACTTCCACTTAAAATAAACAAGCACTCAGAATCATAGTCTCTTCCTTGTCAGATGTTGACCAACATAAGGTTTTTGGCATACAAACCGCAAAGGAACTTTGGGACTTTCTCAAAATGGCTTATGCATGAACAAACTCTATCAAGAAATCTAACACCAAATAGTTTACTAAACAATTCAACAATATTAAGATGCTAGAAGGTGAGTCTAATACTCAGACCTCAAAGAGATTTGACAATTTACTTGGTGAGCTGAAGACTATTGGAGTAACACTCAACAACAACACAAACAATGAGAGATGTCTAGCTCGTATGGGGAAGGACTGGTTCATTTACACCACTTTACTTAAGAACAAAGGATTTGTCCAAAATGTCCTTAGAGACACTAGGGTCTGAATTGACCGTATACCAAGGGAAAAAAAAAGTGAAATTACTACTTCCTTAACTCATACTAAGTGTGAGCCTCGATTTTCTAACCACTATCCTATGTTGATTCGGATTGACGAGGATCTAATCGGGTTTTAGATTCACTTATAACCTAAGTTTAATAACTAAGTCATATAACTATAATTATTAAATCCAAAGTTAGCTCACTGGAACCTATTAAGAGTCGCCACCTAATCCTCACCTAAGGTAAATTAGGAAAGGTTAGAGTTCGGGTTCGGGGGCTTAGTATTCAACTTTTCTGGATTCAAATTACTTTCACTACCCTTTAAGTCGTTTTTCCTCTACTTACGTGTTTATATATTAGAGTCGGTTTAACCTAAGTAAGCGGGTTTCTGATTTTTTAAAATTTTTTGACTAAAATTTAAAGTGGAAATTAAAATTAACCAAATTAGGGTTTCGAAGGCCAGATTAGGTCAAATTTTAGTTCAGCCTGTGGCTATGGACCTAATGTCTGAACCTACATACCTTAATTAAGCTGATTCTACAGAAAAGTTGAAATGGCAAGTAAATTTTTTTGAAAAGTCCGGGCTACGGAGAGGGTGTCTATGAGCCCGGACATGTGTTGTAAAGCCCTAAAAAAATTGAAAATTAGTATCCCGCAGACGCCCCCGGACATGGCGTCTGTGGTTGCAGACCGCCCTCCGACGATGGCGTTCCGACGGCTGCTGGCGGTGTTTTTTGGCTCAAATTTTGTGGGTATTTAGCCAGAAGATTCTAAACACGTTAGCACTTGAAAGAATCAATTTGACTACGAATTAATGCCAAAACTTAATCAACAAGTTAATGACCAGAAACGCAAACAAACAACAATTTGGAGCCAGGAAAGGTTGGTTCGATCCAAAATTTTAAAAGAGAGTGAATTGAGTCGAAAGATTTAGAAAATTAGTTTTGTAACCTGTTTACCTTTGGGATTGTCGGGTTCCTTCTTATCGGGATTCTTCAGGAGCTTCGTTGGTAGTGAACCCCAAAAGGTTTCAACCTGAACTTCTGATTCCTTGTTATTGTTGGTGTTCTTCACGTTTTAGTGGTGTTTTGAGGATGTTTGATGATGAATTTGATAATCATAGTGGGTCTAGAATGGTGGGGTTGTGTCGGGTGGGTTTTTTGGATCCACTTTACGAGGTTCTTAGCCTTTGCTAAAATCGCCCTTGCCTATCCATAATAAAAATTTCTCTGTTTACTAAAAAAACATACTAAATAAATATGTACCTAAAAATCTTTAGAGTATACTACATGTAGGTTATAAAAAAGGACAATACAATGTTTGTTTTAATTTTATTCAGATGTAATTAGGCTAAATTAAGTTTTTTTTATTGTTTTTTATTCACGTTATCCGTGTTTTGAGACAATATTATGTCGCTATTAGTTTTTGATTTTCGAGTTTGGTCAGTTTCTAGTTACTATTATTCGGATCAATCAGGATTTGGATCAGTATCAGGTCACTAGTATTTGGGGTCATTCAGGTTCAGATTATTTTTTCGGTTCGGGTCAATAAGGTTTTAGGTTTAATATATTTAAACATTTTCTTGTTTTGGGTTTGGGTAAAACCAACGGGTTTCAAGTTCGGGTCAAATTCTGACGGCTGTTTTAACCCACAAAAATAAGAAATGATATACTGTAGGGGTATCGAAAATTGTCGAATATCAAGGGTACAAGTTTAAACTAAAACTAATGTAATTAGATTACAAATTAAGTAGACACATCAAGATCTAGTCAACCTTTCTTAACATTTTTATTTAGAAAATTCAGTTCGGCGTGGAGACCCTGGCTCTTGCGCCAGGGTATAGTATGGAGATACATAGGTATCAACATGTGGTTGGTTAAATAAATGAGGAAAAATAAAGGAAAGAAAAAAAGTAGAAGGAAAAGAAAAAAGTGAGGGAAAATATACATGTGGTGTGCGTAGAGGAGGGAATTTAGAATGGTGAATGTGGGTTTATTAGGAGGTGAGAGAAAATAATATTTTTTTAAATGTTATAACTTACAAAATAAAAGTGCAAAAATAAAAAAAATTATATCATTGTTCATCATTTTTCGTGCTCTTCAAAACAAGATGCATCATGGATATGTTTTGATAAACTTAAAATTTAATATTTTTTGAATGAGTATATATTAGATATTTTAAAACTGAATCTTATTCATTAACAAAATGAATTTTCTTTAATATAAAATGAACCTTATTCATTAAGAAAATGAATCTTACCCTAAACACTCTAAAATCCACCATAGGAAAGCTAAAAACGTCGAAGACATTTGTTATGGTTTATAGTGCAGGGTTAAGGTTCACTTTTAAAAAAAACATAAAGGAATCACATTATTTTATATGAAAGATTCATTTTTCTTAACCATAATATTTTCTTTTTTTTAAAGAATGATTCACTTTCAATAAATGAAAGGTCATACTGTTCTCGCATAAGTTTGTGGTAGATTAACTTTTACTAGTATTAAACAAAATATTCACTTTTCTTAAACCTTTGATTCGCCTTTAAAAAAACCTTTGATTCACTTTCCTTAGACCTCTGATTCACTTTTCTTAAACCTCTTATTCACTTTAGTTAAACAATCTCTATTTACGAGAATCACTCTTCTTAAACCTCTGATTCACTTTTCTAAAACCCATGATTCACTTTATAAAAATCTATGATTCACATTTTTTAAACCTCTTAATCACTTTAGTTAAACAATCAATGCTTACGAGATTCACTCTTATTACTTTGATTCACTTTGTAACAACTTTTGATTCACTTTTTAAAAACCATTGATTCACTTTTTAAAAACCATCGATTCACTTTTCAAAACCTCTAATTCACACTAGTCAAACAATCATAATCACTTTAGTTAAACAATCTCTGTTTATGAGATTTACTTTTTTTGAACCTCTTATTCACTTTTAAACAACTCTCTGATTCACTTTTTAATAACCTTTGATTCACTTTGTAACAACCTTTGATTCACTTTTCTTAAACTTAAAATTCATAATTAATCTTAAAAATTATGTACGTACAAAAAAAAATAAAATTTAAAATTTGTCAAAACATATCTATGATGCATCTTGTTTTGAAGAGTACGAAAAACGATGAACAATGGTATAATTTTTTTATTTTTGCACTTATATTTTTAAGTTATGACATTTTGAAAAAAAAAAGTTTTTCTCTTTCCTACCCACATACTCCCTCACGTACACAGTGTCTTCTATTCCCTCTTATTTCCTCTTTTTTCTTTTTTCTTTATTTCATCTCTAATAGAGTGACACATGACAAAAACCACACACAAACATAAAAAAAAAAACAAAATAAGTATTAAAAAACTAAAATGGTCATCACTACATTGTAACCTGGCGCAACCTCCGGTTCGAAAACGCGATTCACTTTATATCTAGTAGTACCATCAAACAGTTAAATACCTTTTCCTACGGATACAATATGGATCCCATCAATTTACAAGTCATGTTTCAAACCCTGAGTATAATAACAAAAGTATTTCCATCTGTCGTTGCTGACATTTTTTATTAGGTTCTTTTTCATACTAAACCAAAAGAAGAGAAGAAACTGAGATCCGAGAGAGAAAATTCTTGAATGGTCGATCAACTGTAGGTGATGGAAAGTCGATTATTCCTATTCCTAGTTTATCAAGATTAGGTAGTCCATTATTAATCAGGGTCGTATATTATAGACGAATATATTACTTAACCGATCAAATCCAAGACCACCATCTTTCTTATGATAATCGATCGTATAAATACTTCGACAATTAATAATGGTCAATCGTGACAAATTTTGTCTGTACAGGTATTATTCTTTCAAAAGAAATTTCATGTACATGTATTAGGTTGTAACTCATTGCTGACCTAGAACTTAAAATTTTTGGGGACATTTTTTATCGAATAGAAATTTGACAAAAAAAATATTATAATTTGTATTTAAAATAATATGTAATATTTAATTTAAAATCGTCTATATGAGTATGATTAATGGATTTAAAATATAACTGATTCTAGATAAGTATTTAGATTATCACCAACCATTCATCTCCTATTTTAATATATTTCATGAGTGGAGATTCACTTCCAACTATAATTGCAGTAACTGCAAGAATCAACCCAAGTTTTGAACATGCACTATTTTGAATGTCAAAAGATCATATTTCAGCTATACTATTTAATTATCTAACATTTATTATTTATTGTTCTCATATATAGACACATATATAACTGTATTTTTTCCAAAAACCTGTGGGGGCATGTGTCCCCCGAACATCACCCAATTGTGGATAGGTGCTGAGAATTAGGACTGGAATTTTGTTGCTTATGGAAAATGCTCTTTTTTTTCTTTAATCGAAACTGCATTAACTTTAATAAAGGAAAGTACGTGCACATGAGAGATACCCAAGTACATAGGAGTCAAACATTTTGGCTTAGATTTACATGAAGTAAAGTTAAATTGTCTAAATCACTAAAGGGTGGAAGCTTAATATAATATCAAGATTAAGAGGTCCCAAATAACCATTACAAGTAGGAAAGACATAGATGTCATATTCGCAAAATCTTGACACTGATCTCACCTTCTAATCTCATGATCATTCCTCAATGAGAGAAATGATGATCTCAAACTGTGCTGGATCTTTGCAATAGCTTATATTTTAGTATTAAGATTGGAAATATGATATGCATTACATTGCATAATTTTAAGTTAAAAATGTTTTGGTAAAATGGTATTAAGGAAGATTGTGCCCGACAAGGACAGGCTAGTCTGGTATGCGGGCAGCCTGACATCTCTGATATTCGAACAAGTATTGTTTGGTAGTCTAATACTGGCTAGTTTTGTTGTGTGTGTGCGCCTCCTCTGTGGGGCCATCACAAAGGAAAAAAATGCAGCAGCCTTTCGACAACTACAAATAATGCACTCCTAACATTTACTATGTGTTGCCCCTATTCCCTTGACATGCACATGTACGCAACAACGAAAGAAAATGAAGGCAACACTTTTGCACAAGACAAATGTGTCAAACCAACCCTTTGGCTGCCTATAAAAAGCCATGTAACATATCCATTTGAATCATCGGATGATAAGATTAAAAACATCCAAAGTTTGTGGTGAAGAAAAGGTAACCACATTATAGAGAGCCACAATTAAGGAATTGTGATGGATATAAAGAGCGAAGATTAGAGAGTTGAAGTTTCTCTTTTCTTTTCTTACTTATTTCCACAAATAGTGAGAGTGAGATCCTTTGGTATCGATTCTAAGAATATTATTGTTCCAATCCCATTGTTATTATTATAGTAGAAGGTTTGAATCGGTGTTTTCGATCCCGAGGTTTTTACCCTTTACATTAAGGGGTTTTCCTCGTAAAATATTGTGTGTCATCTTCATTCTTCGGGTAGTTTTATCAACTTTCTTGTCTCCATCTCGCACCCTATTTTTCCAATAGACTGGTATCATATCTCAGACTCTTCTAATTGCTCTTTGGTCGCAGTTAAGCTGGTCTTCCATATCAAAAAAAGTTTTAGTCAAGATTCCACAAAACATGATGGAAAAAGAAAACATTGTTGCCCTTGACGGAGATATGGTTAAACTAAAAGCAGACAACTTCTCGTATTGGAAACCCATGATGGTGGACCACTTGTACTGCAAAGATCTACATGAGCCGGTCTTGAAGAAAGAGAAGACCGGAGCCAAAACTGATGAGGAGTGGAAATTACTAAATCGGAAGGCACTGGCTCTCATCAGAAAGTTCATTGACAAAAGTTTTTTCGAGCAAGTTTCTTCCTACACCAACACTTATGAGTTATGGGAGAAACTCGAGAAGATGCTACAAAAGAAAACGCCACGCAATTAGGCTTTATGGTTAGAAAACTAGTGAAACTTGAATACAAAGATGGCCAAAGCATGATCACGCATTTGAACAACTTCAAAGGGCTCATCAACAAGTTAGAGAAGGTGTCAACGACAATCGATAAAGATATGGAAGCATTGTTACTTCTCAGTTCTGTTGGGCAAAATAGTGGTGAGACTACTTTGCTACTAACTACGGGCAGTGAACCCGATCGTTGTAGTACAACAAGGTCGTATCCACAGGGACTTCGCAACTATCTAGCTAATTATCAATTTAGTAACTGTGCAGAAATATATACAAAGGTGCATAAATGTAAATTGGGGGTTTTTGGGTTTTGGTTGTAATTGCAGAAATGAAGGAAAGCAATAAAACTAGACTAACTAATCTAGGATAGGTGTAGCTCGGGATGGATATTTGCACCCATCTTCCCTTCACTACCAATGGTTAACCCTCGAACTCATGGCTAAACAACAGGAACACTAAACTGACTAATAGCCTAATCAAGGTCTACTAATCCTAACCAACGGAATGGAACCTGGTGGATCTTCCAAGTACCTAGTCAATTGATGGCATTAAGCATAAATTCCCCTTAAGTTGCAGTGTAGTCTAATCTCAATCCGAAATCCTCGATATTAGACTACGCTGTTTCAGTCCTCACGGTCTAGACTTCTATCTCAGAATCACATATTGACAGAAATCCACAGTAGTGCTCAACTAATCGGTAGGCCAAACCAACCAGTTTAACACATAGTGCCTAATTAATCAGCAACCTAGAATCTATCTCAAAATCTCGTTTCGACAGATTCAAGGCAAACCAACCAATTTCACACAAAGATAACAAATTGGGCAAAACCCTCAACAAATCCCCAAATCCTGGGTGACAAGTTCAAGAGCCACAAATACACAATTATTATCAGTGTTCAGCACAAGAACTGAAATAAAATCATAAACGAGTTTAAGAATCAACAATGGAGTTTAGGGATTTTGGGGCAAAATCCCCAAATCCCAAGCTACAAGGAGTCTAAACAACCATTAGAGAGTAGAGAAGGGAGAGAGAGTAAGAAATGGCCATTAATGGAGCTTGGGAGCTTCAATGGAGGTGGGTCTTCCTCCTCTCCTTCTTCTCTTCTTCTTCTTCCTCCTTTCCCCTTCTTTTTCTTCCTTTTGTGTCGCTTCTCGTCTGGGTTCTGACTCCCCCCTTCTTTCTCTCTTTTTTCAGCGTTTAAAATCTCAAATCTGGGCAAAAATACGCGTCGGACCGCCCCACAGGGGCGGTCCACAGGGGCGGTCCACACCAGAGGCATTCCCGTGTTCCGAAATCGGCTGGACCGCCCCACAGGGGCGGTCCACAGGGGAGGTCCGGACCAGAAGCAAAGAAAATGCTTTATCTTCTTCGTTTCACTCTCCGATTTTGGATCCGTTTGCGCCCACGCGTTCCTCTCTTCATCTACTTTACTCCTATCTATGTTATTCCTCCTGTTTAAACAATAAATGTGTAAGACACCAATGAAACATAAAACTAGAGGAAAACAAGCCAGAGTGGAGAAATGAGCATGAAAAGTGTTGATTAAATATGAAATACTCCCCTAAAACATGCTCATTTAGACACTCATCACACCCCCACACTTACCTTTTTGCTTGTCCTCAAGCAAAACCAAGCCCCCAAGCAAGTAAGGAATGCTCAAGACTAACAAATACTAACATGAATTGTAGGATAAGAGAAGAAGCAAAAAGTGATTAAAACCTTTGAGGAGTGTGAACCATCTCTTAGTGGTGGCATGGGTGACTTAGGGGAAAAACAAAAACTAGAGTTTCGGGGTATGATCCGGAGTGCTTCAAAGTTCTAAAGATTAGGTAACTTGGAGAGCTTTTACCATGGCCAACTTCTCTCAAGAATGGGCATTGAGAAGAAAACAAAAGGAAAAATAGATTTATGCATTTGTTTCACTTTTGCATAAGAGATGAGAGGATAACATTTTGGCATCAAGCCTTTGCATTTAAGAACACTCAACTCTCATTGTTGGTTACCAATGGCGTCTCACAAGTCCCTTAAAGGATTTTCACGAAGAAGCACCCCTTAGCAATCCCTAAGAAAGAAGACAGAAAACCCCAAAGCAATAAAAATCCAACCATATAAGATCACTTGGCCACACCGCATGTAAAATGCTCCTCAAAAGCAATCAAAAGAAAAATTTAAGCATTTATCCCACAACTCATAATAGTATTTGTTCTTAATGAGAACAACTCACAACACAAGGGTCCAAGTTTTTTTTTTGGACAATCGCAAGATAAGCATGAAGTATTAAGCATTTAAGCACACAATTCACCGAAAAGGTCACTCCCCCACACTTAAATTGAACAATGTCCCCATTGTTCACCAATCAAAACCGGGGAAGGTTCCAGAAGACCTTTGCGGGAAGCAGACAAAAGGAAAAGCACACGGGACACAAACACATATAGCACAGAGCTATCCCCAGATTTGCAGATTCAAAATTAGAGAAGAGAGAACGAAAACTAAAAGAAACTAGTACTCCCCTGAGATTGCTATTGCTATCAGTTTGTAGAACTCCCCCACACTTGAGCTTCAGCCTCAAGTAGCGTAGCTTAGTTGCGGTGTGGACTGGAAGGTGCACCTGCATAAAAACACTAGAAGCAACCAAACTACAACTGGAGTTAAGGGTTAGCAAAAACAAAACCAAAGGAGAACGAAAACCAAAAACAGGAAATAAAAATAGTGGAGTCGTTGTGGGCAAATATTAAAGGAAGGGTGAAACGAGTACTCCCCGATAAGATGCGGAAGGAAGATAGGGTGCCCGCACAATTGCAAGTGGGAGGGGTCGTTGAGGTGCTACCTTCAATCGTTGGAGATGAAGGTCCTCTTGGAAAATTTCGCCAGAGGTTCCTTTGTAATTGTTCCTAATTCCATCCCTTTTTCAGAGGGGCTTACCTGTTTCCAAAATATTCACAACACAGACGCCACCAATTGGGCGTAAAAGGGCAAGTCCAAAGAATGCCAAAATAGCCCATTATTGAAAACAATGCAAAATCTAAACTAACAGAATTTAAAAGACAACACGAAATGAAATCCGGGTTGCCTCCCGGTAAGCGGCCCTTCTTTAAGGTCTTTGGCTAGACCATACCACCGTGAAGTCATCCGGGATCGAATATGAACGTTGAAGTCGGCTTCAACGGGTGGGTTGGGCGGGCATCATCTAGCAATGAAGAACGACCCGGATCAAAAGGAAATGTGGCCTCAACACTTAGGATGTGAAAGTGTAAACTCCACCGATCGTTCATCAGGTGGAAGTGTTGAGGTGGGTGATCCTTGGTACGAGGATCAAACTGTGGTGGAGCCTCCTCTTCAAATTCAAGGATGTAAACATCCTTATCTTCAGTGAGCGGTGCAGGGAGAACTCCGGGCGGACTTTGTCTTCAATCTTTTGTCCCGGATCAATGGGAGTGGCCTCACACTTAGCGGGTGTACTTGAGCTTCCCCACCCAACTTCATTAGTGCACCGGGTGGGGGCCCTTGATCCCTTCAAGTGAAGATCAAGTTTGATGGCTCCTCCTCCTCCCTCAAATTCGAGGATGTAAATGTCCTCTACTTCTTGGTGAGGCTCATGGAGAGCCTTGATGAAAAACTTCAAGGGAGGTGGCTCCTTGAATTGAGTATACACTCTCCTCTGATGGCTCGGAGGGAGGCGGCATCCTCCTTCTCCTCAAGTTGAGGATGTGTTCCATCCTCATCTTCTGGGTGGGCATAGAGAAGGAGGGGAAATAACGGTAGTTGACTTCAGGAGGAGACTCCATGAAGTCAAGGTGGAAGCGGTCCTGCTGATGGCTTGTCTTCGAACTCAGGCAGATGGTTGAATGACGTTTGCTCAGGTTCGAACGGGGGAGGTGATAGAGACAACTCAGTCCTCAGAAGGTGATCCACTTTATGACCATTTTGCTCTCTCCGGTTGCTGCGATGCAAGTTTAGTAGACCTTCACATCATCGCGTTCATCTCTACTAATTGGCATAGCTTCAGTTGGTTCATGTCGAGGTCTTTTCCTTAGTCTGATGCTCCACTTCATGGACCCATTTCACTCCTCTGGTTGTTGCTCCCTCAGCTAGTGTAATGAGCTGGTTCATGTCGATGGTGTTCATTCTAGCACTAAGATCCTCCAGTAGTGGGTGAATCTACCCTTGCCGTGATCTCAAACAATAAGCACTCTTCTTCTCTCCTCCACTCTCTGGCACCTGATCCATCGACTGATGTCTTGTTCAGTGGGTTTTGGATTGACTGATAAGAACCGTTCTCCATGAGAGTCTCCGATCTTGAGATTAGATCCTCACAGGATGGGCAATATGAAAGGATCCACACCCTTGACATCAATGTATTGGTCGTAGGTTTGCTCCAGAGTTGTAGTCGTAACAATCTTCTGCTTGATCATCAAGACCATCCATCATAGATAGGTTCCTAAAAAAAGTAACACAATTTATACACAAAAGGGGAAATAAGGAAATGAAATTATGCACAGAAACTAAACAGTATAAACCAGATAGTTGGACCGAAGTCCCCGGCAAACGGCGCCAAAACTTGTTGGGCAAAATAGTGGTGAGACTACTTTGCTAACTACGGGCAGTGAACCCGATCGTTGTACAACAAGGTCGTATCCCCAGGGACTTCGCAACTATCTAGCTAATTATCAATTTAGTAACTTGCAAAATATATACAAAGGTGCATAAATGTAAATTGGGGTTTTGGGTTTTGGTTGTAATTGCAGAAATGAAAAAGCAATAAAACTAGACTAACTAATCTAGGATAGTGTAGCTCGGGATGGATATTTGCACCCATCTTCCTTCACTACCATGGTTAACCCTCGAACTCATGGCTAAACAACAGAACACTAAACTGACTAATAGCCTAATCAAGGTCTACTAATCCTAACCAACGGATGGAACCTGGTGGATCTTCCAAGTACCTAGTCAATTGATGGCATTAAGCATAAATTCCCCTTAAGTTGCAGTGTAGTCTAATCTCGAAATCCTCGATATTAGACTACGCTGTTTCAGTCCTCACGGTCTAGACTTCTATCTCAGAATCACATATTGACAAAAATCCACAGTAGTGCTCAACTAATCGTAGGCCAAACCAACCAGTTTAACTATAGTGCTAATTAATCAGCAACCTAATCTATCTCAGAATCTCATTTCAACAATTCAAGGCAAACCACACCAATTTCACACAAAGATAACAAATAGGTCAAAACCCTCACAAATCCCCAAATCACGGGTGACAAGTTCAAGAGCCACAATACACAATTATTATCATGTTCACACAAAACTGAAATAAAATCATAAACGAGTTTAAGAATCAACAATGGAGTTTAGGGATTTTGGGGCAAAATCCCCAATCCCAAGCTACAAGGAGTCTAAACAACCATTAAGAGTACGAAGGGAGAGAGAGTAAGAATGGCCATTAATGGAGCTTGGGAGCTTCAATGGAGGTGGGTCTTCCTCCTCTCCTTCTTCTCTTCTTCTTTCTTCCTCCTTTCCCCTTCTTTTTCTTCCTTTTGTGTCGCTTCTCGTCTGGGTTCTGACTCCCCCTTCTTTCTCTCTTTTTTCATGCGTTTAAATCTCAAATCTGGGCAAAATACGCGTCGGACCGCCCACAGGGCGGTCCACAGGGGCGGTCACACCAGAGGCGATTCCCGTGTTCCGAAATCGGCTGGACCGCCCACAGGGCGTCCACAGGGGAGGTCCGGACCAGAAGCAAGAAAATGCTTTATCTTCTTCGTTTCAGCTCCGATTTTGGATCCGTTTGCGCCCACGCGTTCCTCTCTTCATCTACTTTACTACTCCTATCTATTTTTCTCCTGTTTAAAAAAATAATGTGTAAGACACCAATGAAACATAAAACTAGAGGAAAACAAGCCGAGTGAGAAATGAGCATGAAAAGTGTTGATTAAATATATGAAATACTCCCCTAAAACATGCTCATTTAGACACTCATCAAGTTCTCTTTCAGAGAGCTGAGATACCTTGGTGGTCACTCTCAGCAATTCGGCCCCTGAAGGTAAAATTACCTTGGACACGGGCACTGATAGCCTTGAGGAGGCTAGGAGAAAAGAACATGGTTTCTCCACAATGTAAACTGAGGCGAACGTTGCTGAAAATTGTGGAAACAAGCAATGAAATAAAGGTCACGGACATAAGGGCGACCGATTCAGAGGGAGATCTAATCTAGGATTTTAATTTAGAATTTGGTAAACACATTGATAAGGGAACTGATGATTTATGAGGAGTAGTAACCGGGATTTCTCCCACAATTATCAAGAAAACCAATACTTTCCTTTTTGCAGTCATTGTTCTTGTTATTATTTATTTTATTTAATTTTAGAGTTAGAAAATAAACAATTAAACTCCCATAATTTCTTGTTATTTGTTTTCATCTGTTTAATATTTAGTTTCAAATTTAGATTAAACTAGACACTGCCTCCTTGGTCCGGTAACCTTATGGAATACCTTAGGATAACTTGCTACAAAATACTGGTACACTTGCCGCATTAGGTTTTATCCCAACAAGCATCACACTGCAGACTCTCTAGTGTATCACCATCCACAATTTTATTGCACGCAAGATTAAAAAGAAACACAGTCTTGTAACTACATTTCGCACATCTTTCAGCAATATATGATTAATGGAAAAAGGAAGGAGGTGCGGCATCAAAACTTGATAATCATGGGACTTCAACCCAACCAGCTTCAAATCCTTCAATGACACAAGAGTCACTAAATTAAAAGAATATCACGTAGGAACCTTAAAGAATGATGGCACTTGCAAAAGATGATTTCTCATTTTTAGATAGAGTTTAACATCCTGGACGTAAATGTGTTTGTTTCCCTTTTCTCGGGATGCATCTCCTCACGTATGCTCATATCTTCAATATTCTTTCAAACACTTATTCCATCTTTTGTTTTACCAGGTATGTTAAGCAATGTCCCAACAACATCCTCACCAACATTCTTCACAATATGCATGAAATCTAGACAATGCCTAACCATAAATGCTTCCAGAACAAAAGTTCCCAAAATATTAAACACTTTTTCCATATGTTCCTTTGGGGAGACTTAGATATATCATCAAAAACGTTCTTAATGTCTTTCACCTTTTCATAGATCTCTTCAGAACTCAAAGGCAGAAGAGCCACACATGTCTCAATTTTTCTGTTGAACAACTTTCTTTTTTTGCAATACAGGTGTTCTGTTGGCAGTAATTTACGATGGTACAAGTGTCGTCATCACATATTGGGTATGCAGTGCTCCTTTCACTGTATACCTAGATAAGTTCCCATACGCAGGAAAGTCATTAATTATGCAAAAATATCACTTAAAGTATGAAATTTTGTCTACCATAACCATCATACACTACTATCCCCTCATTCTACAACAATTTCAAATCATCAATCAGTGGTACAAGGCATACATCTTTTTTATGTCTAGGTTGTTTCAGTCCTTGATGGAAGATTGTAGATCATTAGTAGAACTGACCAAGTGGTGTGTTGACTGCTTAGTGTTCCATACGGATTCATCCCATTTGTATACAACCCAAGCTTCAAATTTTAGTTATCACTGGCAAAATCTTGAAATCTTCTGTTGATATTCCTCCACTGTGGTGAATCGGATGGATGTCTTAGCTTTTCATTATTTTTCCTTCCTTCTGTGTGCCACCTTTAATTTTTGGCATCTGACATTTGCAAACCACTTAAATCTTGGTATTATTGGTAAATACTAGATAACTTTTGTTGGAGGACTTTTCTTCTTGGAGTTAAATGGTTGACCGTCCTTTTGTTTATAGCGCTACATATTACATTTTTGGACACTGGTCCAAATATGTATTCTAGACATGTGTGTATCTTTTCATACTTCACTCCCATAGGATACATCAGCTTCTTTGCCTTATAAATAGAAGTAAGGAGTACATTATCATCTAGAAGCATGTCATGAAGAAGTTATAGTAGTGCGGTGAAACTCTTGTCACTCCAGTGAAATCTTCATTTCATATTGAACAAGTGTAGCATGACTGTTAATTTTGTAAATTTGATGTAACTGGGAAACAGAGGGTACCGGGATGCATCAACTAGACTTTGATATTCAGCCGGCTTGTGAGTGAAATTATCTTCAACATCTTGCAGCATATAGTCCATATGTTCAACTTTTTCACTATGTTCATTGATTTTTGTGTCACTCTGATCACACTCATTTTTGAAAATTGTATCAACCAGGTAATCTATTCTTAGTTCACTATTTTTCTGGCTAGAAGTTTGTACTCTACTACTAGCTTCTGTAGACTTACCATGTAAGAATAATATCTTATAGTTCAGCATAAACCCACGCAATGAGAGATGAAATATAATTGTATGTATGCTAGGGAACAAATGCCTAACACCATTCGGGCTTTTACAAGATTTTGTAGAAGTAATCCAAACTGAAATAGTTTCAATCAAACCAATTCATCTATTAACTCCAAATCACATAAATCAATCAACAATCATATTTAAACATCAAATTAATACCCAGTTTGATAAAAATCAAAAGCTCTAAATTTGACTAGAAAAAACCTAGTTTTGGGGCTCCTTTCCACGAGGAACAGTGCGAGCTGCTGCCCAGATCGACGGCTAGGGAGGAGAGCACGGAGGCAATAATAGGACTTCATTGTGGGCGGGAGCAAACACCGGACGACGAGACGTATTTTCTACAAAAATAATAACCCCGGACTTGCTCGCGCATTCTCCCCTCTCCTGCAAACTACCATCTCTCTAAACTTCCTCTTTCACAATATGATACACACGAAAGCACTCTTCATTATTCGATTCAGTTCAACATCTACTGGATCTTTTATTTAGAAATCATAAGAGTTTTATAAACATATAATTTTTGTTCAAAGTTAGAACATCAATTATATTCCATAACAACCGTCACTATGGCTAATTACAACGGACAAAGCTTGGTTAACATTGCTCGAACTATATTAATCATAAGAATTAATACACAAAGTAACTATATCTTGTTCATTAGCTCTTCAAAACAAGACCAGTCATGGATATGTTTTGACAACTTTGAAAAAAAACTTATTTTTACATGTGTATAATGATACACTAAAATCATATATGATTCATTAGTTTTGATATATGATTCATTAAAATTGATATTATGATTCATTAACTAATAAGTAGTGAATTAGATTACAAATTTCAAACCCGATAAAAATCATTATTGTTTTGTAGTGTATTATTATTGTTGTATTTTAAACCTTATATGGTGAATCATGTATTTTTTATGTATCAAATATTGTTTTGTGTTGTATTATTGTTTAAAATTTTTCTATTTATATGTGATTGATGATTCACTAAAATGATGTTATGATTCATTAAACTTGATATTGTGATTCATTGAAATTGGTGTTATGATTCATTAACTAATAAGTGATGAATTAGATAACAAACTCCGGAACCGATAAAAAATCATTATTGTTTTCAGTGTATTATTATTGTATTGTAATATATTTTAAAACTTGCATGGTGAATGATGTATTTTTCTTACGTACCAAATATTGTTTTGTATTGTATTATTGTTTAAATTTTTTATTTTTATATGTTACTAATGATACACTAAAATGATGTTATGATTCATTACATTTGATATTATGATTCATTGAAATTGGTATTATAATTCATTAACTAATAAGTGATGAATTAAGTAACAAACTTTGGATCAAATACTAAACCATTATTGTTTTATGGTGTATTATTAATGTTATATGGTGTATTTTAAACTGTATGTGGTGAATCATAAGTGTCATTGATATGCACATATAACTAGCATAAATTTTTAAACTTGTCAAAATATATCCATGGTTGGTCTTGTTTTAAAGAGGTTGAATTTAAATGAACAATGATACAATTTTTTTTAGAGTAAATTACTCAGTTGCCCCTTGAGGAATGGGCATAATACGGTTAACCCCCTTGTATTTATCATAATTATTGGTAACCACCTTGAGGTTACGGTATCTCTGACCAGGAGCCCCCAAACTATAACTTCGTTATCAAAACATTAACTACAAGCTGGCCCATCAACTTAATCACATTATTAATGCCAACCTAGACAACAAAACTGCTTAATCAACATCGTTTAACTCTCCTTCATCCCATTTTAGATGCATTTTTGAGGTAGGGTTAACGATTTTCAGACAATAAGAATGCTGATTAAGCACTATTTTTTGTCAAGTATGAATTAATAATGTCATTAAGTTGATGGGTTAGC